>JABUQX010025679.1:17500-25000 GCA_015478945.1 Trachelipus rathkii
GTCCAAAAATCATAGTCATTAATAAAATTTAATATAGGGTCTGATTTTTCTATTGCAAAGGATAGGCCGTAGCCTAGTATTATGGTTTCATCGTGGGTGAGGTTGTAATTTGATTGGTTATTGATGATATTTGGGTTAGAGAATTTACACCAGTTACTATTGCGAAAGATTAGTTCAAGTTTTCTATTTAAGTTGATCTTCTTTTTTCTTACGAGATGATCTTTTTTCCTGTGTGCTAGTTGTAGTATATCGGTGAAACCTTGTAATTGGTTGGGGTATAGGTTATACCAGTTAGTTTGTAGTTGACGAAAGTTTCTTGTACAAATTCTAAACGATGATTTGATTTCTATTTTTATATCTTGAATTTTTCTTTTTAGTAATTCTTTTTCGAAATCTGTGATGGGATTGTTATTATTAGTTTTCTTCCATGCGGCGTTTGTCATTGTTTTCGGGATAATGAGATTATCTAGACAATTTTTTATAAATTGTAATTGAGTTTTTTTAAGGTTGCTTCTTATGAGTTGCTGTTGATATTTCCTAAAGTGTACTCTAATAGCTTGCTGCATGATGCCTTTGCTGGTAACGGGTATGATAGTTATTAAAGATATTCTACTCTTGACGTAGTTTGTATTTATTAGTTGCGAACCCTTTGGCATAAAGCAAAACTATAATTTAAAATGAATTTATTAATACACTTGAAAAATAATTAAAGTTAAAACAATGTTAAAATGTTTCTATATTCCATGAGTTAATGGTATTATTTAAAACAAATTGCAAAAGTCTTTCGCTTCATATCAAGAAGCCTCATTCGGCTGCCTCTATGTTTAAAACACCAACTCTGGAATATGACTGAACAAAAATATTTCGAAGAATCTGGTGCTGAATTTTTATTTTTCATGAGCAATGACATGGGTAGTTAAGTGGTTGAAAATATTTGTCCGCTGGATTTTATATTATGTGTATTCGAAAAATAACTTAGGAAAAATTATGAACTTGTTCTGAATTGGGGTACGATATAGCAATTACTTATTGTAAGGATATAGGGGGAGGGGGAGGGGGGGAGAGAAAGAAGATTAAGATGAGGGGGTTATATTTTGAGGATGTCTTTCATAATATAGTTGTTCAATTTTTTTGATGGTTGGAGAATGAAATTTTAAAAGCTTGTGTTGCAAATAGTCTAATTTATGTTCACCTTGCATATTATTGAAATTATTGAAATTGTGTATGCAATAGGTTTCAATTAATTTTCTTTTTTGATGGTTGGAGATGTTGATTAGATTTTGCATGGAATTGATGTTGATAGAGTGGTTGAATTGTGATCTGTGTGTGGTTAGTGATGAATTTTGAGTGTCTTTTTCTAGATCATCTGAGTGTTGACTTTTTCTTCTGGGGAAGTTGTTTGTTTCGCCTATGTATGTTTTTGTGCAATGGTTGCAAGGTATGGTGTATATACATTGTAGAGGTTCGGGGGGTGGTTTTGGTGGATGGAAGAGTTTTTTTAAAGGGAGAGCATTGGTGGAAGTGAGTGTGATGTTTTGGGGTATGTATTTTTTAAGGTTTTGTGTATTTTTTAGAGGGATGGGAAGGTAGGAGGTGTTTTGAGGATTGTTAGTTGGGGGGGGAATGGTATTGTTATTATAGTATTTTGATCTTGCTTTTTTGTAAGCTTTATTGATGATGTATGTAGGATATTGTAGTTTGGTGAACGTATTTCGGATAAGATTATTCTCTTTTTTAAGATTGATGGGAGAGCAGATTCTGAGGGCTCTAATGTATAGTGCAGTGAGGGTGGCTATTTTTATGGAAGTGGAATGCGAGGAGAACCAGTGTATGTAAGAGGGATTGGAGGTAGGTTTTCGGTATACAGAAAAGCTGAGGTTGAAAGAGTTGTGCCAAGAGATTAGTGTGTCTAAGAAAGGAAGTGTGGAGTTGTGAGGGTATTCTAATGTATATTGTATGGAAGGATGTATGTTATTAATGTGTTGTAATATGTTGGTGGGGTCTATGTTGTGTGGTAAGGATACGAAAATGTCATCAACATAGCGGTGCCAGTTGGAATTTTGGAGTTCAGGAAGAGGAAGGATATGGTAGAGTTCTGTGAGTTCCATGTATATATTGCTTAGAGTAGGTGACAAAGGGGATCCCATGCTGAGTCCGTTTTTTTGTAGGAAGAATGAATTTTGGAATTGGAAAAAACTATGTTCTAAAGAGAGATGTATTAAGTTTAGTAGAAGTGGAAGAGGATATGAGAGCTGTATGTTGTTATTAAGAATGTGTTGTTCTAGCATATTGAGGGTTGTATGGACTGGGACAGAAGTGAATAATGAGGTGACATCAAAACTGTAAAAGTTGTGTGTGCAAGGATTTAAATTACGTATTTTTTGTATGAAGTCTATGGAATTGGTTATGTGTGTTTTAGAGATATTGTTTATGAGAGGTTTTAGTTGTGTTGAAAGCCAGGCTGACAGTTTATAGGTGGGGCAGTTGGTGTTGGAGATGATAGGACGGAGAGGAATGTTGGGCTTGTGTAGTTTGGGTATTCCGTAGAATTGGGACAGATTTGACATTTGTGCTTTTAGTGATGTGTGGAGGTTTGGAAAATCTTTGCATAGGGATTTAAGTTTTTTATTAAAAGTATTAAAGGAATTGTTGAGTGGGTTACTTTGTAATTTGGTATAGGTGGTATTGTCAGATAATATATTGTTGCATTTGTCAATGTAATCTGCAGTATTGAGAATGACTATGTTTTGTCCTTTATCAGATCTTGTTATGGTTATATCACTGTTATTTTTTAATTTGTGTAATGCAGTATAGAATTTTTTCGGGAGAAGATTGATGTTTTTTGAAATATTTATTTGTTATAAAATTACATTAAATATATTTTAAAATAATTCGGGGTTGTTGTAATGCTTTGTCCAAAAATCATAGTCATTAATAAAATTTAATATAGGGTCTGATTTTTCTATTGCAAAGGATAGGCCGTAGCCTAGTATTATGGTTTCATCGTGGGTGAGGTTGTAATTTGATTGGTTATTGATGATATTTGGGTTAGAGAATTTACACCAGTTACTATTGCGAAAGATTAGTTCAAGTTTTCTATTTAAGTTGATCTTCTTTTTTCTTACGAGATGATCTTTTTTCCTGTGTGCTAGTTGTAGTATATCGGTGAAACCTTGTAATTGGTTGGGGTATAGGTTATACCAGTTAGTTTGTAGTTGACGAAAGTTTCTTGTACAAATTCTAAACGATGATTTGATTTCTATTTTTATATCTTGAATTTTTCTTTTTAGTAATTCTTTTTCGAAATCTGTGATGGGATTGTTATTATTAGTTTTCTTCCATGCGGCGTTTGTCATTGTTTTCGGGATAATGAGGTTATCTAGACAATTTTTTATAAATTGTAATTGAGTTTTTTTAAGGTTGCTTCTTATGAGTTGCTGTTGATATTTCCTAAAGTGTACTCTAATAGCTTGCTGCATGATGCCTTTGCTGGTAACGGGTATGATAGTTATTAAAGATATTCTACTCTTGACGTAGTTTGTATTTATTAGTTGCGAACCCTTTGGCATAAAGCAAAACTATAATTTAAAATGAATTTATTAATACACTTGAAAAATAATTAAAGTTAAAACAATGTTAAAATGTTTCTATATTCCATATACCTTGCAACCATTGCACAAAAACATACATAGGCGAAACAAACAACTTCACCAGAAGAAAAAGTCAACACTCAGATGATCTAGAAAAAGACACTCAAAATTCATCACTAACCACACACAGATCACAATTCAACCACTCTATCAACATCAATTCCATGCAAAATCTAATCAACATCTCCAACCATCAAAAAAGAAAATTAATTGAAACCTATTGCATACACAATTTCAATAATTTCAATAATATGCAAGGTGAACATAAATTAGACTATTTGCAACACAAGCTTTTAAAATTTCATTCTCCAACCATCAAAAAAATTGAACAACTATATTATGAAAGACATCCTCAAAATATAACCCCCTCATCTTAATCTTCTTTCTCTCCCCCCCTCCCCCTCCCCCTATATCCTTACAATAAGTAATTGCTATATCGTACCCCAATTCAGAACAAGTTCATAATTTTTCCTAAGTTATTTTTCGAATACACATAATATAAAATCCAGCGGACAAATATTTTCAACCACTTAACTACCCATGTCATTGCTCATGAAAAATAAAAATTCAGTACCAGATTCTTCGAAATATTTTTGTTCAGTCATATTCCAGAGTTGGTGTTTTAAACATAGAGGCAGCCGAATGAGGCTTCTTGATATGAAGCGAAAGACTTTTGCAATTTGTTTTAAATAATACCATTAACTCATGGAATATAGAAACATTTTAACATTGTTTTAACTTTAATTATTTTTCAAGTGTATTAATAAATTCATTTTAAATTATAGTTTTGCTTTATGCCAAAGGGTTCGCAACTAATAAATACAAACTACGTCAAGAGTAGAATATCTTTAATAACTATCATACCCGTTACCAGCAAAGGCATCATGCAGCAAGCTATTAGAGTACACTTTAGGAAATATCAACAGCAACTCATAAGAATAATATAATTATATATATTATATATTATATATATATATATATATATCTTATTTATATATATAAAAAATACTATAAAAATATATATACTATATATATATATATATATATATATATATATAATATATATATATATATATATATATAATATATATATATATATATATATATATATATATATATATATTATATATAATATAATATATATATATATATATTATATATATATATATAATATAAATATATATATATATATATATATATTAAAACAAAAATAAAAGGTTGAAAATCACCAACATATCATAAAATTTATGTCAAAACTTTAGTAGTTTATAACTTGTTACTTAAAGTTTGAACAATTTATATAAAGAACTTGCTCGCCGAAATATTGGTATTATTTCTTGCATATTTAGACAAGAAATTGTTCGCGCTATGGCTCCCAAAGCTTCAGGCAAGGCCGCAAAGAAGGCTGGCAAAGAGAAGGGCTGCTACGCTTCATAATCTATCTCTAAAGGGGACAAAAAGAAAGGAGGAGAGGAAGGAAAGTTATCAGCATTTACATCTACAAAGTGTTGAAGCAGGTTCACCCTGATACAGGAGTCTCTTCAAAGGCTATGTCCATTATGAATTCCTTCGTTAATGACATCTTCGAAAGAATTGCTGCCGAGGCTTCCCGTTTAGCCCACTACAATAAGAGATCGACCATCACTTCTCGGGAAATTCAAACTGCTGTGAGGCTCTTGCTTCCTGGAGAATTGGCAAAACACGCCGTCTCCGAAGGAACTAAAGCTGTTACCAAATACACTTCATCCAAGTAAATGACTAATTGACTAACTATAAAAAGGCTCCATTTGGAGCCACAATTTTATTAATAAAGAGATAATTACAAATCTTACTCCTGATGAGTAAAGTAAATAAATAGTGCCTCGTAAAAGTATGATGGACTGAGATGATTTCAGTAAGCATGTCGGATGTGAATCGAATTTATAAAAACTTCTGCAATGCATTTCGCTAAGTCATTTCTTGTATTCATATCCAAGAGGATTACAATTTTTTATTTTAACCTAAGACTTCTGTTCAAAACTCTTATTTTAATTAGAAATATTTTCATGTGCATAAAATTTAAATCCGACTGTGAATTATATTTTATTATTATCAATCAATTAAAATAGGCATATATAATAATAATAATTATAATAATACCTTTTTATCTTTATAAAGTCTAATTATTATCTCTTTAGTAATATTTTGTGGCCCTAAAAAGGGCCTTTATTTCCTGTAGATCTATTTCATTATTTAAGCTCTCTCACCACGAATTCTTCGGGCCAATTGAATGTCCTTTGGCATAATAGTAACTCGCTTGGCGTGAATGGCGCACAGGTTGGTGTCTTCGAAGAGACCTACGAGGTAGGCTTCAGAAGCCTCCTGAAGAGCCATCACAGCCGAAGACTGGAACCTAAGATCAGTCTTGAAATCTTGAGCAATTTCTCGAACCAAACGTTGGAAAGGTAATTTGCGGACCAACAACTCGGTACTCTTCTGGTAACGACGAATTTCACGAAGAGCCACGGTACCGGGACGATACCTATGAGGCTTCTTCACTCCACCAGTCGCTGGCGCAGACTTGCGAGCAGCCTTCGTCGCCAACTGTTTGCGAGGAGCTTTTCCTCCGGTAGATTTTCTTGCAGTTTGCTTTGTACGAGCCATGACGTCCACCTAAAAGTATGTTCCAAATGAGGTTTAGCGCAAGACCAGTGTTATTTATACTTTTCAAACTAGCAAGAGTACAGCATATTATTAAAATATATAATAACTTAATTTATATCACAGTATTATTTAAAAAATAAAAAACTGCTATTAAATTTTAAAATTAAGTCTTAAAAAATTAATATCAGAAATTTGGAAACTATTTTATTTCATCAAAATGAAGTGAGAAGCAGCAAATTTTAAACCTCAATCACATATTAAAATAAAAATATAATTTAAATAAAATGAAGATATTTTAAGGAAAACATCTGAAGGATTTTTTAATTTAATACTTTTAATTAAAAAGTATAAAAATATATTTTTGAAATTAAATAAAAATTTAATTCCAAGCAATATTTATATAAAGCTTTTTCAACTTTCAAATTAGTATTCTTATTTAAAAAAAAATTGAACAATATTGTCTATAATTAAATATTGCTAATTGCAATGAATTCCTTAAAGCTTTTAATTTCAAGAACTAATCTGAAAATTTTGTTGCTCCTCCAGATATTTACTTAAAATATTAAGGTAATGGAAATAATAATAATAATAATAATAATAATAATAATAATAATAATAATAATAATAATAATAATAATAATAATAATAATAATAATAATAATAATGGAACCCAATTTATCAAAAGATCTACTTTGTATTTATGTCACAAACATTCCTTCTAAATTTAACCTATATCTTAACATAAGTACGAGCGATATCACTTAAAATGGAAATACATAATTTAGTTCACATTATATTCTTGGTTCGTTTTCATACTCGTTCTTATTGCAAAATGTCTGGTCGCGGAAAGGGAGGTAAAGTGAAGGGAAAGTCAAAGACTCGCTCGAGCCGTGCGGGTCTCCAGTTTCCAGTTGGGCGTATTCATCGTCTTTTGAGAAAAGGAAATTACGCTGAGCGAGTCGGCGCTGGAGCTCCAGTATACCTTGCTGCTGTAATGGAGTATTTGGCTGCTGAAGTTCTAGAATTGGCTGGTAATGCAGCCAGGGATAACAAGAAATCTCGTATCATTCCACGTCATCTTCAACTTGCCATCAGAAACGACGAGGAATTGAACAAGCTTCTATCTGGTGTTACCATTGCTCAAGGAGGCGTTCTTCCCAATATCCAGGCTGTTCTCCTTCCCAAGAAGACTGAAAAGAAATAAATA
>JABUQX010025680.1:0-12500 GCA_015478945.1 Trachelipus rathkii
AGAGGAGATATATTATAGAGAGAGATTGTATATATTAGAAATATATAAGTATATATTATATTATTATATATATTATTATATTAAGAGAATAATATATATATTATATATAATACTAATATAGGTTTATTAAGGTTAGACGTTCCATTTCTGCAAAGGGGTGAAAGTATATATATAATCTGAATATATTATTCTATCGTATAATATTATAATATATATGTATATGTAATTAGATATATATTATTAGTTTTATATATATATATAATAATTTATTGTAATATATATATTGTAAATTATTAAATATAATATTTTGAATTTAAATTTAGAATTTGTAATATACATGGAAGATTTACTATATATTTTCGTTTGCACTTTGACAGAAAAATCTTAGAATTATTATATTATATATTATTTATATATTCTATATATATATAAATAATATTTAATTATATTATATATCTAATATATAATATAATATATATATATAAGTTTATATTATATAATATATATATTGTAATATATATTATATACTATAGTTAAAGTAAACATACTCTATTATATATATATTAATGATAATTAATATATATTGAGGAGATATAGAGATATATGATATAAAATATATTAATTAAATGGAGGAATAAGGCAATTCAGAATTAAAATTTATTCATATCGGATGATATTTAATATTTTAACACAATTATTTGAATTTCGGAACAAACATAGTATTTTGTAATAATAATATTATATATAATTTGTATTCTTTCAGAGCAAAACGATCTTGTTTGAATTTCTACTTATAATGAAAAATTTTTTGATATGTTGTTAGAAATAATTAGAGATTTTTTTTTTATATAGATATAACTATTATTCTTTATTTTATTATTATTTTTATATAAATAATTCTTCTATATAATTGTAAATTTTATGACTACAATATACATTACTGGCTAATAAATAATAATAATAATAATATAATATTAAATAATATAATATAATATATATATAATATAATAATATAATAATTAATATAATCATAATTAAACTCATAAATCATTAATCATAATCATATTATATAAAAAATCTTGTCATAAACATAAATAAATGTTAGATAATAATGATAATTGATCTATTGATTCATGTCATAATTTTTATTCAAAATAGAAAAATTACAATTATATATCAATTATAATAAAAAGAATACTCACAAGTTTTTCAAATTAAATATTGTAATAATATTCTAAATTTTTGCATTGTGTTTATAAATTGATATAAACAAGTAAATTTAGAGTATATATCAACGAAATGGGCTATAAACACACAAGATATATATATATTTGAGCCCGAATAATAATAATAATAAATAATATCATAAATACTATAATAATAAATATTAGTATTTATGAATATAATATTGCTTGATCCCTTTGTACAATGAATATATTTATATAGAACGTTACAAGAATATTAAAAATAATAGAATAATATAAAATATAATACAATAATATAATAATAATAATAATAATAATGTGAATATATATATAATCATATGGATAATATAAATATAGTAGATAAAAATAAAATTACCAAATCATAAAATAATAATGAATGATAATCCCAGATATATAATAATGATAAATAAAAATAATCGTGTGTTTAAATTTAGAAAACCAGAAATACACGAAAAAATAAATGGGCATAAACTTATTTTAATCGGAAATAATTTCAACACCAATATAGGCAAGATTATTCAATTACGATGTATTGAGAAGCGGAAATTAAGTCTTTCTTGGTAAAATATGTGAACAGTACTGTAACATCGATTGCATCAATAGATAAATTAGATAATACGCCTAAGGACTGATCTTTGAACTTCATTCACTGATATTTTAACTTTATTAAACAATTTTGAAAAAATAATTAGATATGGTAAAAGCTAACTAGAACTATTGAAATCACTTGTAATTTAATATTAGCACTTAATAAGTACACTTTTGGAGATATATAGATATAGAATAGTCTTTTATGAAAATAAACACGTTGAAACGCATAAAAGTATAAGCCAATAGACATGTAACAGCATAATATCTAACACATAAAATTTACCACAAAATTGTAGGAAATGTTGTTTGTTGTTTAGAAACTGATCTGTTCTAAGTGAGCAACTTAATTAATGTAAACATTAAATATGTAATAATAATCATACTCAATGCTAAGACATGTATCAGATATGATGTTAAAAAAATCACTAAAGGTTGTTTTTAAAGACAGCTGTAATCATTCCAAGGGCACAAATAAGCTCAAAAATTTTAACGGAATATGATGTTTTGCTGGTTAGAAACAAATACTGGTTCTATTAAGTTGTGAAAACTCTGTATTGTTGAGTTAGTAATGTAAAGAACCGATTTTGTTTTGAAAATAATCGATATTTCGATTTGTTTAAACTTTAAAGCATCGCTGTCAAATATTCAGTTATATATATATTATAATATATAATATTAATATATATAATTTATATAATATATATATATTATATTATTATAATATATATATATATCTTGTATATTCTAACCTAATTATATATATATAATCTCTATATTATAATATATAATAATATAATATAAATTATATATATATATTATTTATAATAAAATATTATTTAGATATTTATTATATATATATATATAATATATAATAATATATATGTTATTAAATAGTTATATATATTTATTTATATATATATATATATATTTATTTATAATATATATAATAATAATAAATAATTGTATAATTATAATAAAATAACTATATTACTACATGCTGATATTAGGTATATTAATATATAATAACTTATTAATTATATAATATCATATAAACTATATATTGTGTG
The DNA here is from genome assembly GCA_015478945.1 of Trachelipus rathkii. Lineage (NCBI taxonomy): Eukaryota > Metazoa > Arthropoda > Malacostraca > Isopoda > Trachelipodidae > Trachelipus > Trachelipus rathkii. The sequence continues at coordinate 2,885 of JABUQX010025680.1, forward strand.
TGGTATGTGTGTGGTGTGAATGTGTGCTGTAGTAATAAGTTTAGGGCGCGAATATTAAGATAGTTGGATATATATATATATATATATATATAAATTGTGTAAAAATAAAAAAGAAGACAATAAAGTTAACAATGTTGTAAGTAGAGAATGAGGAAAAGGAATTCTCGGAGTAAAATAGGGGTTTTAAAGTTTGCGAACAATGTGGCCTGAAGCTGTTAAGACAAGCAATAAGCCCTAGGTTTATTAGCAGAAACATTTGAATATATTTTAAAATATAATATTCCTCTCTATAAAACATTAGTTTTGAGCAAAAGGAATAAGTAATACAGTTTTTTGCAGTTAATATTTCAAAGAGGCATTGAAAAATTGAAAGAATTCAAAGAAGGGATTAATACGACAGAAATTGGAATTTATCTTACGAGCAACGACTACGCGAATTTAATATACATTCTTTAGAGACAAGAAGTTGGAGAGGAAATTAATAGAAGTCTTCCAAAATTAATAATATTTGAACAATATCGATTAAAGGCAATTTTTTAATAAAATAGCGTTAGCATGAAGTCTGAAGTAATGGGCGATAAACTTTTGTCCATCAACGATTTCAAACCAATAATACAAGAATTCTTCATTTACGATGTAACTGGAAATTGAAATAGTCTTTCTTATGAAATAGTGAACGGCGGCAACATCAATTATTTAAGAGAAAGTTAGATAAACACTTTAAAGAAATTGGTCTTTGTGATTCGACAACTTCTTCTTCTTCTTTACTTTATTCAAATACTAAAATTATAGTGACCTGAATATGGTAAAATCAAACAGAATGAATATTCATTTAGTAAAATAAAATACACCATAAAAAGAATTTCTGTTTCTAATAGCTTTGATGTTCATGGCTTGCAAAGTATCCATTTTAAGAAGGTGACATTATCGATCGCAATATCGCCTTAACCTTTTAATAATTAGCTTTGATATTCACTGCATAGAACATATCTGTTCTAAGACGGCAATCTGATCGAACACACTGAGTAGGAAAAATGGCTTGCAAAGTATCAGTTCTAGAGATATAGTCGCAAGTTCCGCTGAAGTTTAATAAGACAAAAGAAGATCAATTAGAAAATATTGTTAAAAATACTGTAATAAATAACTGTAATAAATATCTTTCTATGATATAATCTATCAAATAACTGTAATAAATAACTGTAATAAATAACTATAATAAATATCTGTTCTAAGACTCTGTCATATTGTCACATTGACAGTGGACACATTATACACAACAAATAAACAAAAATACTTAATAGACTATGATGTTTGTTGCTTAGAAGCAGATCTGCTCTAGGTGAGCAAACTCATATTTTACATTGTAAAAGGTAAAATAATATACTTATTTCAAAAACACATAACAGATTTGTTTTAAAACCTGTGGACACATTCAACAAATTAGATAAACAAAAAACTTAACAGACTAGCCTTGAACGGACTGTAAAGTCTTCGCTAGTCGGTGTTCTGCAGTTCTGTAGTTCTGTAGTTCTTCTTTGCTAGTCAATGCTTCGTGGTCTTCAGAAAGCTAATAAAGCTCAAGATTTTATTACCATAAATATTCTAATTTAAATAAAAATATATATAACGGTTCCATTTCATAGAGTGTTAGTAATACCTCTTCTGTAACATGCAGTACACTTTTGGAATCCATGCCTCAAAAAGGAGATATAAAAAAAATAGAATATTCAAATGAGGGCAACCAAATTAAATACAGATTTGAGAGGTAATAGTCGTACGAGCAACGATTGCGTAAAACTAGATATACATTCTTTAGTGACAAGAAGATTGAGAGGGAAAGAGTGAATAGCGACAATGAAATTGAATTCAAGAAAAATTATATATATTTGTACATATTATTATATATTACGAGGCACATTTTATAAATATTATATTTTAAATTTTATTATATATATATATAATAAATTCTAATAAATATATATTATAATAATTATATATTATATATAATATATGTATAAGTTATATAATATTATATACTATAATAGTATATTATATATATATAAAGTCGAATTGGTCATTTGATCGTCTAATTCAACTAATTCATTTGTTTCTAATTAACAAGCAAAGAAGTAGTGAGCTAATGAATAATTGAAAATTATTTAAAAAATGTATGATATACATCTTAAAATGAATTCGTGGAATGATGTATTTATCTAATAATGAAATAATAGAAATATGAAATGATATCAACATTTAGTGTAAGGAGTTTTTTCGTTCGTAAGTCAGGGAACTTTTATCGACATTAAAAGTGCAAATAATATTTTGTAGGTGGATTATATCATCAACAAAACTTACAGGGAATTACCAGGAACCAGGGGTGGTTTACTGCTTAGACTAAGATTTGTCTTGATGGCAACCTCATTTATGCAAGATTAAACTTGTCAATAAACATAAACACGAGGCTTCATATGTCTAAATAATACGCTTTTGACATTTGCTAGATGAGTAAATCAAGATTTATTCTACAACGAACAATCGTTGACACTTCTATCACAATTAAAAGGGTTAGTAAATTCCTGAAACAAAATGCGACAGGTTTAAAAAAAAGTTGGAGCTCAGCCATTATTAAGTTATAAAGGTCACTCCAAAAGACACATGACTATAACAAATTACGCTTTGGTGGCCTGCCGGAGTGTTTAGTAGTGCGTGTTGTGTGGTTCAGTGTCTTAGTTTCCTTAACCCTTTCTCTATCTTTATTTATTATTATAACAATATTTTATCATTATTATTATCTATTTATTATATCTTTTCTAATTATTATATTATTATTATTATATTATTCTACTATTATATTATTATTATTCTTATATTAATTATTATTTTATTATTATTGCCAAGTGTCGATGCCAGGCAATGATAGTTTTCGTACTTTTTTCTAAATCTCGGACCCTATTATATATTACAATTTTCTTTTAAGACTAGAGGTACTGAATATGCAGGCTTTTGATTTTACCTTCGAATTTTTTGTAAAAAAAAAAAAAGCATTTCTTTTTATACATTTATACTCTTGGTTCCCTATATTTAAATAAAGCGAAAATCTTCCAGACTGTATGATTGTATTAATACCTCCAAATTTAGTATAAATACATATAATCATTAATAGTGTATCTTTGCTTTAAGAAGTGTACTCTTTTAATAGTTTAGGTATGGGTGAATCACAAATAAGATACATAATAATAATAATACATCAGTAATAAATAATTTTATTTTTTGTCTCTTGACTTTTTTTATTTTAGTTTGTTTATTTTTAAGTGTTTTTTAAACAATTTTAATTTAGTCAATCTAATTCATGCGAGTAAGTTGTCACGGCACCGCTCGCGCAGGCGGAGCCTTCGCATGTAGAGCGAGCGCTTCAGCGAGTGGTCTGTCATGCAAGCACGTCAGCCTGCCGTGCATCATGCTATGCGTGGCTCTGGCATTAGTTTTTCTACTCAATAAATAATCTATGAAAAATTAATTTACTACAAGATAACTCAATTTGAAAAAATACAAAAAAATCTCAATTAAGATATATATATATATATACTATATACCTACTATATATATACTATCTTATATATATATATTATCTAATATATACATATATATATATCTTATCTATTATATATATAATATAATATATATATATATATATACATAAATTATAATTATGTATATATATATATATATACTAATATATATATAGCTATATATATATATAATTATATATAATATATACATATATATATATATTATATATTATTATATACTACTATTATATCTATATTTACTATATATAATAACTATATCTATATACTATATATATATCTATTATACTAATATATTATACTATATAATTATCATATATATATACTATATATACTATATATATATATATATATCTGTATACTATAAACATAACTTTTGCTTAAGGTTAATTTTAAATTTGTTGGAACGAGTTTATGCATCTCTGGAAACAACTTAGTATTTATGCTCAAGCTCACTTTTTATCTGCCTTGGTTATCGTCGGAAATTGCATTATTATATTCATTTATTATCTATTATCTATTATTATTATTATTATGGGTATTATCTTGTTATAATTTTTTTATTTTTTTATTCTTTCTCTTTTGTTGAAATGAACTTCCACTCCACTAACCTCCAGTCCTTGGTTCGTGTAGTCCAGAATTTTATTATGCGTGCTCTGTAGGGATGAGAGCATCATAAATTTTCTATTATAGGCATAATAAAATAGCTCAAATGAGGAGAGAAAGAAAGAGAGAGAAATTAGTGAGAAGATAAATAGAGAAGCTTGAGAGAGAGATAGAGAGAGATATGATGAGGAGAGAGAGAGAGAGGATGAAGAGAGAGAGGAGAGATAAAGAGAAAGAGAAAAAGAAAGAGAAAGAGAAAGAAAGAAGAAAGAAGAGAGAGAGAGAGAAAGAGAGAGAGAGAGAGAGAGAGAGAGAGAGAGAGAGAGAGAGAGAGAGAGAGAGTCGAAGAATCAATAGGAAAGTTGATACTTTTATACATCTTTTAAGTTCTGCAATTTTACAAATATTTAGTTTAAATATTTTACTTCAATTAAATTAGAATTATTACATAATATATATAAGTATTATATATTAGTATTAAAAATAATTATTTATATAATATAATTATATATATATATGATATAATATATTAAATATATATATATGATATAAGTAATATTATGAAGGATTTTAATAGAGGGTGTTAAGGGATAATTCAAAGGCCTCCAGTGCACATGATTGCAACCTTCTGCGTTCATCATGTACATTCTTCTCTATATCTGCGAACTCTCCTTTATCACACCCATAGAACATCATCATCAACAACACTTTCTTAAAAAAAAATTATAATGCAAAATGCAACAACACGGTTAAAGCTCTAGAAACAAGAATAGCTGCTTAAGAAAATAGACCTCATCGTCCATATCCCCAGTCACCACAGGGAGTTTGAATAGGGCCTCAGGTGATGGGGTTAGCGCCGTCACGGAATTGCCGGACTGCACCGATTGAGCGTCTTCCTTTAAATCTATAATTTAAATATCTGCAACTTTCACAAAGCTTACACTATTATTAATAAAACTCATGATCATCACTTCTCTTCTCTAAAACCTATATAGATATATTCTTAACTGAATCTCAGGGTTTTGATACTCGTTCCTGATGTTTCTGTGAGCGATTCTATTGACCTGTTTTCTTCTTATAGCTTTCAAGTTGCACCTAATGGTGTGTGAAATGTAAGTTGTTTTGTGTTTTTGTTGTTGTTGTTGTTTGTTGTGTGTTGTTGTGTGTTGTTGTTTGTATGTTGTATGTTGTATGTTATAGCATTTGTTTGGTTTGTTTGTTTTTCGTGTTCTGATTTGGAGGTCTTCACAATTTCCTACTACGGTATATAGATACTACTGTCAACCTAGTGCTAAATCCATACTGCTATGTTATTATAGATAATATATATTAACTATATTGAATAAGATAAGATATCAATGTAAATACATATATGTATAATATGATATTATATTATACATATATATATACGCGATATATGAGGTGTATATATATAGTATATATCCAAATAAACTAGCTATTCTAAATTCTTCGACAACTTAAACTTCATATTAAAACACATTCTCTCTTCTTCACTTTTCTCTGAAATCACATTCTTGGTGATTCACTTCAGTCACCGTCATGGATTTCTAATTCTCAAGTACGTAGTTGACGAACTTTGCCTACCGATTTTCTATCCAGAACGACCTCGAGCAGAAGATACAACTCCTTAATCGTTTCCCTTATCGTTTTGGAGTTGATCCTAACATTCTAGACCTTTTCCTAACCTCTAATCCTTTTTCTTACGCTCTTTCTTCCTCTGGGGTTTCTCCAACCATTTATCCCCGTATCCTGTTGGCCTTTTTTTTAGCGAAACATTTGTTGGAAGGATCACATTACAAGCTTCAAAGACGTTGGGTGTTCTTAGGTCCCTTTAGAACTTCTTCATTCTATTCCAGTTGATTTCGTTTTATTGGGGGGTGTACCTTGGGTGGTTATCACATCACGAGTTCTCATTATGATGATCGAAGGCTTTTTTGTTTTATCAACTCTCTTATACTCTCACTAACTCTCTACACTCTCTTTCTACCAGTAGAATTGTTGCATCGCTCTCTTTATTTTATCGCTATTGCATTGGACACTGCTCTTCTGAACTCTCTCTCTTTCTCTCTCTCTCTCTCTCTCTCTCTTCCTCTCATCTTTCTCTCTCATCTCTCTTTTCTCTCTCTTCTCTCTCTTCTCTCTTTCTCCTCTCTTTATTATAAAGGACACTGCTCTTCTGAATTCTTCAGTCACATACCTTCTCCATTGAGAAGGGTTCGCGCGACACGCATTTCTACACACTCTAATCCTTTTTCTACCTGAATAGCTGACCTCAGATTTAACCATTATGCTCAATATTGCCATACTCCACTGTAAAGTTTTGGAGGCCTCCTATCTATTTTCAACTATCTTTGACTTACACACTTTCAAATGGCGTGTATCGGGGCATGTCTGCCTCTAAGTTGGATCTGACTCGGGAACTCCCCAACTCTGGTGGAATTACTTAGACCTCTGGTCTTTGAACACCAGGAACATAATATTATTATAATATATATAATATATTATATATAATATTGTAAATTAAATTTTATATATGAGGAAAGATTATTTATATATAATATATATGTAAATAATATATTTATATATATATTAAATAGATTTAATATACAATAAAATTCTATATGTATTATATATAGTAATATATATAGAGGTATATATGTATGAATAGTGTTATATATATATATTGTAATATTATATAATATAATTTAAATATATAATGAGATAATATAATATATTAAATAATGTATTATATTTATATCTATTATAAATAATATATATAATAGTATATATATATATATAATTGGTATAGATATAATTATAATATATTATATATATATAATAAGTGTTTAAGGATATATATATAAGTATATGTAATATAAAATAAGTATATCTTTATTTAAATATATATTACTATATATATATCTAATATATATATATAGTATATTTTATATATATATATTAATATAATTAATTAATATATATATATATATAATATATTATATATATATATATATATATAATATATATATAATATATATATATATATATATATATATATATATATATATATATATATATATAATATATTATTTTTTAAATATATATATATATAATTATAAAATAATATATATAAAATATTATTTAATATATAATAATTATTTATATAATATATATATAAATATATATATATTATAATTATATATATATATATATATAATATATATATATATATATATTTATATTTGTATATACAATATACATTCTTAAACTAGGTTAAATAAAATTATAAAAACAGCCTTACATAATAAACGAAGCCTTTAGAAGAAATTTTGGAAAATAGCTTATATAAAAATATATATAACATTGTGGTGGCATTTTTATATCCTCAAATAATCAGTTTCTGTGTCATTAAATTCGTCGTTTCTATAAAAGACAAAAAACTAAATAAAAAAAAAAGAAAGGAAGAAAAAAAAGAAAAAGACAATCTAATATGAAGGTAAAAAAAATATAAAAATAAATAAAAAAAAAATAAAAAAAAAAACTTGAACAACTGGCAGTTGAAAATAGAAAATTGAAGAGTTTTGAAAAATGAGTTTTATTTTTTTTCCTATTTTTTTTCTTTATTTTTTTTTTTTTTTTTTTTTTTCTTTTTTGGTAAAAAAATATGAAGAAGCTATTTGGCTTTTTCTATTCTTTTATTAACAAAAGTTTCTTACTAGTAATATCTTTTGGTTGCATAAAATGCAAGTAATTTCCAAAGCAAAATATACGTTTTCCTTTATTTTATGTTTATTTGCATAATTATTTTTTTAAATTAAATTTTTTTACAACAAATTTAAAATTAAATTACTTCAAAACGTAAATTTTATCTATTTCATTTAATTAAACATTATATTATTAAACGTAAGTAAATGATGTTTTACATTCAATTTAATTTCTTACCTTGCAATCAATATTCTCCTCAGTTGAACATGCCTCTGTTTATTAAATTATCTATCTATCTATCTATCTATCTATCTATCTATCTATCTATCTATTATCTCATCTATTCTAGATATATCTATCTATCTATCTTCTATCTAGTTAATCATATCTATCTATCTATCTATCTATCTAGTTAATTGCAATTTGTCTATTATCTATCTATCTATCTATCAAAACGTGAAAAATTCTTGCTGCTTCTCTTTCTGGTATGCCTCTACCATCTTTACTTTAATATGAAGTCGTTTGGGAATTACACCTGGAGAGGCAACATTATCAGTGCTTAAATTATTTAACAGAAATCAAATCAATCAAAGAAACATATTTAAACATTGCATCGTAGACATAAACATTTTCTTTTTCTTCTTCTTTATTCTTGGAAGAATAAAAATAACACTGAATGAAGATGAAAAATATGAGAAATTCACCTTTCAGAATTTTTATAAATTATCTTTTAATCCCATTGGCATATGGTTTTGAAGAGGTTGGGAGGTGAATTTGAAATTAAAATCCCATTATGTCAAAAATATCCATTAGCTTTTAAAATTTTATATATCAAAAAATTATATAGTTTAAAGTCTATAATAGAATTTTTTATTTTTGAATAATGTTAATAATATTATAAGAACTCTACTACTACTACTACTACTACTTTATATACACTACTACTACTACATACTACTACTACTACTATACTACTATATATACGAATAAGATAAAATAGGTAATTTATACTAATAATAATAAGATCGAATTATTAAAGAAAACTGAGCAAAATATCCATAATAAATGAATAATTAATAATAAAAAAAAATTATAATAATTATAGTGATATTATGAATCTAATATAATAATAAATAATAAATAACTTTTAATAATTTAATATAATAATAATATAATAATTTTAATAATTTTAATAATTTTAATAATTTTAATAATTTTAATAATTTTTAAAATAATTTTAATAATTTTAATATTTTAAAATAATTTAATTTAATTTAATAATTTTAATATTTTTAATAATGTTCAGATTCAATGTATACATTTTTTATAGTTTCAGAAAATGAAAGCTAAATAATTAAATATGATAATAAATAATAATAATAATAATAATAATAATAATAATAATAATAATAATAATAATAACCATTATAATATTAATACTAATAATAATTTTTACATAGCAAATATTTATTTGGTCCGAAGAACAAAAAAAAGATGTTCAAACGTTAATAATTTTCAGTCCCACTTTAAATTGATGTACGGGTGCAGAAGGATTACATTGATGTGACATTATTTGAGTATTTGCTATTTAGGATTCAGTCGAACAAATACCATCCAAAAGATAGGAAATATTTAAGGGTAAGTCAAAGTATACATACTTCAGTTTGTGGTAATATATACTCTCAATATTATATTGT
>JABUQX010025680.1:25000-30000 GCA_015478945.1 Trachelipus rathkii
CGCATGTTTTAAAGCTGGGAACACCTAATTAAACCTACCAGGGGTAACACTTGTGGGGGTGGGATTTTCATCATTGGGCATCATAAGGACCGTTTATCTTTAACGGAGCGGTGCCGATGGGGAGAGGTACATAACCTTGCTGTCGGTCGGTCAATTACACATTGACTGAGATTGTTTGGGTGATTAAACGAACGTGATTTACTTGTACAATGAGAGCACTCCCCACTACCATCTCGATGTAAGAGCTCACCTCGATGCAGCATTTCCAAACACATGAATTGGACGAAGGGGTAGTATTGAATACCCTGCGCGTTCCCCAGATCTCACGCCAATGGACTTCCCTTTATTGGGATACCTCAAGGACAGAGTTTATAGCTCAAAACCAAGAACGATAAATGCATTGAAATTGGAAATTGAAAGACAATGTCGTGACATTCCAAATGAACTGTTTCGTGTCGTTTGCGACTCCATTGGTTCACGTTATCAGATGTGTCTGGACAATGGCTGTCATCATTTTGAACATTTGCGAACATGATTCTTTAAATACATGTATGTTCTGTAATTCAAGCCTTTAAATTTGTCACTATGTTCATAAATAAAGTTTGTATAGTCTTTCAAAGTGTTAGTACATTATTTTGAGACACCCTATATATATATATATATATATATATATATATATATATATGGTATAATGTATATACAGGAACATCTATAATTAGATATAATATATGTATAATTTAATAATGTTAAATTTTTTATATTATGAATATATATATATATCTAATGTATATATATATATATATTATATAGTATAATGATATATGAAATTGGTTTGTTCCTGGGGAACCGAATTTTTGAATAGGATGATAAGGCATGATACCAAAGACATAGAATTAATCTTTATTCAAATACGACGTTTCGAGTATCGCTTTACTCATCATCAGCCATCTAGAAAAAAAGGAAAATGATATTGTACAAGATTGAAACTAAACTGAAAATTAATTAAAATTCAAAACTTAAAATCCAAACAGAAATCAAAAATGAAAAAGAATTTTTTTTTTTTTAAAAATTAAAAATTAAAATTAAAAGTTAAAAATTAATTTAATTTTTCTAAAAAAAAAAAAAAATGATTTTAATTTTTGATTTTAGATTTTGTTTTGATTTTGGTTTTAAATTTTAGTTAATTTTCGGTTTAGTTTCCTTGTACAATATCATTTTTCTTTTTCTAGATGCCTGATGATGATAATAGCGATACTCGAAACGTCTTATTTTAATAAAGAGCCTTTGGTATCACGCCTTGTCATCCTATTCTTTATATATATATATATATATATATATAATATATATATATATAATAATATATATATATATATATATATATATATATATATATATATATCTTATATATACTATATATACTATATATAATATATAATATATATATATACATATATATATAATAGAAAATTATATACTATATATATATTATATATATAATATATATATATATATATATATATAATCTCTTATACAATATACAAAAATTTGGAGGTAAAATTTTATAGAAGAATATTTATATATAAAAAAGATATATTATATAGTTCCATAATATATATATATACTATATATTATATATATATACTATATAATGTATATATATATATATATATATAATATATAATATATATATAATAATATATTATATATATATATATATATATATTATATATATATATATATGATATATATTATATATAGTATAGATATAATATATATATATATAATATATAATCATATATATATTATATATATATATATATACTATATATATATATATTATAAGGATTTAAAAAATGATATATAAGTACAATTGTGTATGGTGGAACTTTGTTTGTGTAGTGCTAGAGTCTAATGGGCTAAATTTAAGTTTGAAAAGGTCAAGGTATGTGTTGTTTTGACACATGGTCCATCTGAGAGTGATGTTAAAGAAAGTGTGATTTTCTGGGACCATCTGAATGATGTTTTTTGGATGGGGTGAGTAGAAGCTTCAGATTAATTGTGTTGGGTGACCTAAATGTTTGGATAGATGATCAAAAAAGGGAAGGAAAAACAGGTGGCTTTGGGTTGTTGGAAGAAGAGAGTGGTAAGAAGGGGATTGATTTCTATGAGGAGAGAGGTATGTGTGTAAGTAATACTTTCTTCAAACATAAGAGTATTCATAAGTATATTAGAGTTGGTGTTTAGTAGAGATGGTATCGAAGTTAAAAGTATGATTAATTGTGTGTTGGTGAAGATGGAGATGTTGAAGTATGTGTTGGATGTTAAATCAGTGAGGGGTTAAGGATGGGATTGTCGGATCATTATGTTGTTTTAGTAAGGGTAAGTTAGTGGAGGCTTGGATGGAGTGGAAGGTGATAAGGAAGGAGTTGGGAAGAATTAAGAGTGAGAAGTTAAGTGAACAAGGTAATAAGGTAGGTGTTTAAGAGCGCTTGCAAATAAATGAGTTTGAATGTGAACGTTGAAACTGAACAAATCTGGACGCAAATGAAGGAATCGTTTGTTAGTATTGCAAGAGAAGTATTTTAGAAGTGCTAAAGTAAGAAGTAAGAGTGTTAACAGTGAGTCGTGGAATGAAGAGGTGATGCAAGCAGTTTAAAGTAAAAAAGAAGCGTGGTTGAATGTACTAAAAGCCAATGATGAGATCTTAAAACAAAGGTGTTTGGAATTATATAAGGAGGAAAAAATGATGACTGGAAGATGCATATGTAGGAAGAAAAATGAGGTAAATAAGCAGTTTGGAAAGAGGATGAATTGGACTTACAAAGGAATAGAAATCTCTTCTGAAAGGAAGAGCGAAAGGTTAACTATGAGAATAAGGAGAATCTGGGTAGAATAATGAATAGGGATGGTGCTTTCGTAACTGATGAAATGGATCTGAGGAGAGTGTGGAGGGAACACTTCGAAAATCTGCATAACATTGGTAGTAATGTAGAGGTGATAATGAATGTGTGTGGGTTTGATGGTGCAAGAATAAGTATTTTTGGGAATGAGGTAATTAGAAAGGAAGAGGTAATGGGTAGAGTATGAAAGTTGATGAATGGTAAATCTGCAGGCATAGATGTGGTTACTGGTGACATGTTTAAGAAATTAGGTGAGATGGTGATTGAATGGATTTGGAAGTTGTATAGCAAAGCGTTTATGGAGGGTATAGTTTCGATGGATTGATTGGAGGACAACAGTAAATGTACTCCTATAAAAGGGTAAGGGGATAAGGGTAACTGTGGGAATTATACGGGAATAAGTTTATTGAGTGTTGTAGAGAAGATATATGCTAGTAGTTTGGTCGAAAGATTGCGTCGAGTGACTGAGGGACTGATTGGTCAAGAACAATGTGCATTTATAAGTTGTAGAGGATGTGTGGATCAAATTTTTACATTGAAACAAATGATTGAGGAAATGAGTTAGAAAAAGAATAAATTATATGGGTTTGCAACAGGCCTATGATAGGATTAATAGGAAGCTCTACGGTAGGTGTTATTGATATATGATGTTGGTGGTTGGCTTCTGAATGGAATCAAAAGTATGTATGACGATTGTGAAGTGTGTGTAAGAATAAATGGAGCTGAAATTGATTGGTTTAATAATATTAATAGAGGAGTGAGGCAGGGATGTGTTATGTCTCTTGGTTATTCAATTTGTATATGGAGGGGGTTATGAAAGAATTAAAGGTAGGGGATAGCAGGGGAAAGCGTTAGAATAATGGAGAATTGAAGAGAGTGGAGGGTATCGTACATATTATATGCAGATGATTTGGTCTTGTGTGGTGAATCTGAAGAGAGTTTTGGCGGATTGGTAGAGGGGTTTGGCAGGGTGTGTAAAAGAAGGGGTTTGAAAGTAAATGTAGATAAATGTAAGGTTTTAAGTTATGTTAGATGGTGAGCAACTGGAGAAAGTGTCTGAGTTTAAATATTTAGGATATATGTTGGATGAAAAAGGAACGTATTATGCAGAGTGTAGTGGGAAAGTTGTGAATGGTAAGAAATTGGCTGGTGCAATTAAATCATTGGTGGATGTAAAGCGACTAATTCTTGAGTAAGCTAGGGTTTTGCATGAAGGAACGTTGTTACCTGTGTTAAAGTATAGTAGGGAAACTATGGTCTGGAATAAGAGGTATAAATATAAGAAACAATGTGTTCAGATAGACAATCTTAGGGGCATGTTAGTTGTGAGAAAAATTGATAAAATCAGAAACGAAAGCATTACGGAGTTGTGTGGTGTGAAAAAACAAGTAAATGAGAGAATATCCTAGAGTACATTGAGATGGTTTGGTCATATAGAAATGATAGATGATAGTCAATTGATCAAGCGGATGTATAGTGGTGAGTGTGCTGGGAATTGATCTGCTGGAAGACCGAAGAAAAAGTGGATTGAGTCAGTCAAGGAATGCCTGAAGGAGAGGAATGTGAGTTTGGCAGACGCGAGAAGAAAGGTGAATAATATGAGTGAATGGCTGGGTTTTGTGGGTGTGTATGGTTGTTGACCTTGTCCAGTGGATGAATCCTACATTGACGAGATGACACAGTGAGGGTCGATCGCAGTCTTCTGAAACCCAAGGGTGGATTTTTCTGACAGCGACGAGTTCTCACCTAAAGGTATAAAGGAGGTGGTAAGGATGGGCTTTATTTTCGACTTGCGTCATATTCTTCTACTAGTTTTCTATTCCGGTGTATGCTACACACCTCACCCCCAATCTGTAGATGAGAGGAAGAGTTTATATATATATATATATATATATATATATAGCATAGTATATATATATATATATTATATATATATAAACATATATATGTAATATATATATATATAGAAAGAGATATTGTTATTATTATTATTATTATTACATACATATATATTATTATTATATATATATATAGTTATTAATATTATATACATACATATATATATATTACACATACATATATATTATTATGCATACATAT
>JABUQX010025680.1:35000-37500 GCA_015478945.1 Trachelipus rathkii
ATATTGATAAACATATTATTATTATTATTATTATTATTATTATTATTATATTATTATTATTATATATTACATATATATTATTATTATTACATATTACATATTATATATATATTATTATTACATATATACATATTACATACATACATATACAGATTACACATATATAAATACATAAACATATATTATTATTATTATTATTGTATATACATATTATTATATTATATATTATACATATATATTATTATATATATATTATTATATATATATACATATATACATATATACATATGTATATATATGTAAAAGCCTGTTAATTATTTATATATATATATATTATATACATATACATATTATTACATATTATTATTATTACATATATATACATATTATTATTATATACATATATATATATTATTATATAGATATAAATATATAAATATATAAATATATATATATATTATATAGATATACTGTTATTATTATATATATATATATATATGTATATATATATATATATATATATATATATATATATATATATATATGTGTGTGTGTGTGTGTGCCTGTTAATTTATTTTTATTTTGACAAGTATGTACAAGCGAATACAATTATTTGTGTTAGTTTGTATTCATAGATGGATTGATAGATGAAAGCATTTGTATAATACATGTTTACTTCCATATCTATTTGTATCTATCTGTTTCAGTAATTTATTCATCTAATTTTATCCTTATGTATAATGTCAATTTTTTAGCCTTTTACTATTAAGCCTCGAGCCGCAAGAAGGCATAACCACCGATTCTATCCTTTGCCCTTCGTTATTTTTTTTTTGGAAAAGAAAAAAAAGAGAAAAAAAAAAACATACGTGGATTCTGAAGTATTTATATGCAAAGCGCATTCAAATTAAAACCGCCACCTGTCCTTTTTTCCTCTTAAAAATAAAAGTGATTTTTTTTAATGTTTTTTTTTTTACTCTCTCTCTCTCTCTCTCTCCTCTCTCTCTCTCTCTCTTTGTTTTTTTTCTTCTTTCGCTGTACTAATTTTGCACGATTTTTTTCATGAGCTCTTTTCATACACGATTCCTGGTTAGAATGATATTATATTATTATTTTGAGTTTTGCTAATTAATGATATACTAGTATAATATATAATAGTAAACTATGCTATATTACGGTCTAAGGGGGCACCGTTAAACAAATATTTTCTCTTTAATATAATGCATATCCACAAACATACATTAACGTTAAAACCCCACACATATACACACACGCATATATATATATATATATATATATATATATATATATATATATATATATATATATATATATATATATATATATATATATATATATATTTATATATATATAAGTATATATATATATATATATATATATAAAATATCTGAATATATATATATATATATATATATATATATATATATATATATATATATATATATATATATATATATATATATATATATATATATATATATATATATATATATATATATATATATATATATATATATATATACCATCAATTTCTTATATATTATTTTGGAGGTAAATCTTAAAATCTGCTTTAGTAAAAGTCTCATTTATTTAATAAGAAAATAATTAAAAAAAAATTTTTAATATTTTAATTACGTTTTGTTTACAATTCATTTATTTTTTAATTTATTTATTATAATTAATTTTAAACTATTACTAATAAAAATATAGATCAGAATAATATATCTTCATTTATACTAATCATTTTAAATGATTTATAGTTTATCATATATAATTAAATATTTTAAAAAAAGGGAAAAAAATTCTTAGCATGAATTTTCAAATTTTTTTTTTTAGAATTTAAAAAAAAAAAATTATTTTTATTTTTTAAATTTTTTTTTTTTTTGAGTTCCTTTTTAGACATTATTCACATTTAATAGTTCACTATTCTCACAATCCTTTAAAAAGCTTTGGTAAATGGCTCATATAGATGGATTTATTATGTCATTATTATCATTATCCATGGACTTGTATTCATACAATTTTCAATATCTTTCTCCCCTTCCTCTTTATATATATATATATATATATATATATATATATATATATATATATATATATATATATATATATATATATATATATATATATATATATATATATATATATATATATATATATATATATATATATATAAGGTGTAAGTGATGTAAGCATTCTCAAGACAAAGAAACGTATTCTCGCCTGGATTCGAACCGCCGTCGCACGTGCGTGAATCAAAATCGTCATAACTCAACCACTACCCCATTCCGTTGACCCTAAAAAGATAGTAAAAAAGTGGATCTTTCAACATGAATATATATATATATATATATATATATATATATATATATATATATTTATGTATATGTTTTTATAATTATTATAAAATCACATATACATATACATATACATATATATATTATATTATATTATTATTATTACATATTATTATTATATTGTT
>JABUQX010025680.1:42500-47500 GCA_015478945.1 Trachelipus rathkii
TCCAGTAGTGAAATATGTTTTCCAATAGTGAAATATGTTTCAATAATGAAATATGTTTTTCAATAGTGAAATATGCTTTCCAATAGTGAAATATGTTTTCCTAGTTCTTGTCTTATTTATCAGAAAAGGCTTATCACCTATGGAAGCCGTTTAACAAAAATGCAAATCACATGAACGGTATTTTTTTTGGTTCCTTCTAAAATTAGTTTAATTAAAAGATACGTAATAGACATTAAGTAATAGGTAACATGAGAGTGAAACTCTTGCAGGAAAATTATGTATGTATGTATGTATGTATGTATGTATGTATGTATGTATGTATGTATGTATGTATGTATGTATGTATGTATGTATGTATGTATGTATGTATGTATGTATGTATGTATGTATGTATGTATGTATGTATGTACGTAAAATTAAATATATTTATATGCATGTATATAACTTGAAGAAAAGCGAATGTTTGCAGTGATTTGTATGCCATTGTTATCTTTCTTGACTTACACCCTAGTTTCACAGAGTGCTGCTATTTTCTTTGTATGTCAGCAGAAATCTGATAAACCCATTCCATGCGGGTGCTGTGTCCAAAGTGAGAATAGTTAACCTCAGGAAAGAAATTTAGTCAATAGAGAAATTAATTGCTGAAAAGAAAAAGTGTTTCAACCTTTTGGACTTATGAAGACCTTTGTTGAAGAGATGAATCGAAGTGGACTGGATTTCACAAACTTTGAAAAAAATTTCCGGGATTCAATGATGCAAATATCAAAGAGGAGATCCTAGTAGAATACCAAATATTAACTTTGATGGTCAGTTGAACTAGGATTAAAGAACTGCATGGGAGACTTTTGAGTTTATTTGCCAGAACCTCTTTGAGAATCAAATGTTAAAACAATATAACATAGATATAATATAAATGATCTTTAGAAATTTTTGGAATAGCTTCTAGGATTTTAGTATGTAGATCTCAGGGCTGTGAGCAATGAGCATCGCGAATAGTTTCAACAGAATATTTTAAAATTGAACATTGGTAGCAAGGCAAGTGGAATGCAAGTATATATATATATATATATATATATATATATATATATATATATATATATATATATATATATAATATATATATATATATATATATATATATATATATATATATAAAATCCTACTATATATAGACTATATATCTAAAATGAACCTTATATGTATATATATATATATATATATATATATATTATATATATATATATATAAAGGGAAGTCCGCAGGTCTGGATGGTGTGAGAATGGAAATGTTGCAGAAGGGAGGTATAGGGGTGGAGGAGTGGCTGTATAGGTTATATAATATATGTTGGAGGAGTGGTGAGGTACCACAGGATTGGGAGGATGGTTGTTTGGTTCCCCTGTATAAGGGGAAAGGGGATAGGATGGAATGTGGGAATTATAGAGGTATATGTCTTTTAAGTGTGGTAGGAAAAGTGTATGGTAGAATACTGATTGAGAGAGTGAGAGGGTTTACGGAAGGAAGAATGGGGGAAGAACAAGGAGGATTTAGAGAGGGAAGAGGGTGTGTGGATCAAGTGTTTACACTAAAGATGCTTGTGGAGAAAAGTATTGAGAGGAAAGGGAAAGGGTGTGTGAATTGTTTTAAGATTTAAAGCTTATATGATAAGTGAAAAAGAGGTGAATTGGAGGTGTTGGAGGAAAAATGGAGTGGGAGATAAAATTAGGTAAAGGTATCAGGCTTTTTGTAAGAATAGTAGAAGATGATGATGTGAGTGTTGGGAAGTGAGATGTTTGGGGCGAGAGGAAGGGACTGAGGCAGGGGTGTGTAATGTCGCCATTGGCTATTCAATTTGTTTATGGAGAGTGTTTGCAGAGGAATGTTGAGGGAGGGGAGGGGGGTGGAATTGATGAATGGGAATGATAGGAGGGAAGTGAACATGATACTGTTTGCGGATGATACTGTCTTAGTGGCGAAGAGCGCGGAAGGGTTGAGGTATTTGGTGAGGGAGTTTGAGAGAATGTGCGGACAAAAGGGGCTTAAAATAAATCCTGGTAAGAGTAAAGTGTTAGTGTTTGAGGAGGGAGGAAAGTGAGGAGGGGAGGGGTTAGAGGTGAGTGGGGGGTGTAGTTCTGGAAGAAGTAAAGATTTTAGATATTTAGGGATGGATTTGGGTAGGGAGGGATGAAGGAGGAGATAGAACATAAAGTAGGAGAAGAAGAGCATTGAGTGGTCTGAGAGAAGTATGGAAAGGGGATAAAGTTAGATAAGTATGTTTGAAAAAATTTGTGTACCAGCGGTGTTGTATGGGTGTGAAACACATGGGGGTTGAATGCCAGGTCAAGGAAGAAGAAGTTAGAAGTATTTGAGATGAAGGGGTTGAGAGCAGTTTGTGGGGTTAGCAGAAGGGAGAAGATTAGGAATAGGGTGGTGAGGGAGAAATGTGTAATTGGAGGAATGGGTTGGTGGGAGGAAGAGCGGAGAAGGGAATGTTAAGATGAGTATGGGCATCTGGTGAGAATGGAGGAACAGAGTGTGGTTAGGAGAGTTTGGGAGGCGGAGGGGATAGGAAGGAGAGGAAGGAGGAGACCAAGAAGGAGGTGGATGGATGGAATAAAGGAGATGCTGGAGGAGGGAGGGATGAGGAGGAGAAAGAGAATTAGGGTGTTGGCGAGGATAGAGTGGGGTGGAGAGGTGGGTGGGGCGAGGATGAGGGGTGTGGGTGGGAAGGCTGACAGTACCACTACCCATCAGAGAAGCAGAGAGAAAAAGGTGTAAAGCATAATAATAATAATAATAAATAATATATATACTTATATATAACAACATATATATATATATACTATATTCTTTATATATATATATATATATACTCTTATATATATATATATATATGAATATATATACTCATATATATATATATATATCTCTAATTGATGGACGGATGTCCAAATTTGACTGTTTTGCGGATGCGGATGCGGATGGATCGCCCAAAAGGATAAAGGATGCGGATGGGGATGGATCTGGATCTTCAAGTAGATGAGGGATGCGGATAGGATGGATGCGGATGTTTACTCTTTGAAGTTTGAATTAAAGAAATTATATATATATATAAACATATATATATTATATATATATATATATATATATATTAACATATATATATATATATATATATATATATATATATATACTATATATATATATATATTTATATATATATATATATATATATATACCTATATAACATATATATATATATATATATATATATATATATATATATATATATATATATATATATATATATATATATATATATATATATATATATATATATATAGTTGTCACCACCACTCACAGACAGAGCCCTGACCTATTCAAGGAGGGGTGTTGCACACCTCAAATATTCATCAACTAACACAAACTATGCAGGTGAGCACAGACATGGGCTTTAAAGTGAGAAGATTAAATTCAGCAGGAAACAAAAGAAGATGGAAGAAAATTCCTCTGAACAGATGTGGCAGGAAAGAGGAAAGCACCGCAGCGAGCAAACCTGGAGTTAACAATAGCCAACACAAACTTCATACGCCGACACAGCACCTTTGATACGAGAACCTTGTAAGGTGGTGGTACGCGAGTGATAAGCTTCCTCGATTTCTTGTCTCTGCGGTACATAGGAAAGAGATAAAACACCAACATCGCGCCGTAAAGATAGAGGGGTCAAGTGAACTGGAAAGTACAGAACAGTTTAAGCCTTTGGCCTTTGACTCGACCTATCAAAAGCCAGGTGAAGAGCAGGGCCCACCCCTGATATGAGGCTCTCCATACAGGCAGTTGAGGCTTTTGTATGGCTGGAGCAACTGAGAGGGAAAAAGTCTCGCAGCCTAAACAGAACTCCAGTTTCTTTGAGGCCGCCCCTAGCAACCGTTGTGATGTGAGGTTTCCAAGACATTTTTGTTTATGTTGAGGTCAAGAATGTTTATATTGTCAACTGGAGGAGAAACGAGAGAACCGTTGAAAGAGATAGGAAAGTTAGAAGGTGTCTTAGGGAGATTTTGTAGAAGTTGGGTTTTTAATTGAATTTCAAGGTTGAGACGACCCACGTTCTAATCAGATCGAGAATAGAATCGGGAAAATTAAGACGAGAGGCAATTCTAGAAGTAAAGGGAGCAGAATTAAAAATGAGTTGAAGAATGAAAGTTCGAGTCATCAACGCACAGTGGATAGAGTTAAATGTGCAGGTGAGAAAGATCATTAATGAGAATAAAAGTAGGAGATAAGACAGAACCCTGAGGAACACCACTTTTGACAGAAAAAAAAGTCGTCCCATCAACAACAGTCAAAATTTAGTAATTTGAAAGAAAACTAGACATAAGTAAGCAAAGAGAAGGAGGAAACCCAAAGGAGGGCAGCTTGGAGAGCAGTGCGTGTCATACCCGGCCAAATGCCTTGGATATGTCAAGCGCCACCACGCAAAACCTCTCCGTAGTTCCTGAAGGCGAAACCATAAATCAGTTAGATAGAAAAGTATGTCACGGTAGACCTCGAGCTCCGAAAGCCGTATTGGCGATCGGAAAGAAGTGGAATGAGACTCCAGATGATCTAAGAAATGAGGAGTTGAGAAGGGTTTCAAAGATCTTATTAGAATACAAGTGAGCTATGGGCGTGGTTAAGAAGGATCAGAGCGGCTTCCTTTCTTCGGAATAGGTTGGACATCACAGCTTCTTACTGAGGGGAAAGTATTGGTATTGAGACATGAGAATATAGTTGAACGAAGGGCGGGGTCAGCACGAAAGCACCCTCCCCTCAAAGCTCAGGGAGGAATGCCATCCGACGGCCCACCCGCCTTCCTAACGTTCACAGATTTCAGGGGCCTGTACCCAATCAAATGTAATCACAGGCAATGGCATAGGACACCTGAGAGGAAGAAGGAGGAGGGGAGGAGGAATGCAAGAATCGTCTAGGGTTGAGGTAGAGGAAAATAGGAGGCCGAAGAGATT
>JABUQX010025680.1:55000-62500 GCA_015478945.1 Trachelipus rathkii
TGCGTTTTTCTGTCTGTCATCCTTTTTCCTATTTCCTTTATTCTTTCCTTTTTTTCCCTCACGTATCTGTCATTCTTTTCTCTTTCTCTCTCCAAACTTTTACTTCCCCTTATTTTTCTTTATACTTTATTCCTAATGTAGACAATTATCCCCTTATACCCCTCCCTCCTTCCTTTTCCCTCTGCCTTTGACTTTTATCCCTTTTTTCCCCTCCCTCCACTCCCTCTCCTTTTCCTCTCTCTCCTCTCTCTCTCTCTCTCTCTCTCTCTCTCTCTCTCTCCTCTCTCTTTTTTCTCGTCGTCTCTCTCTCTCCTTAAAGATGAAACCGATTGAGAAGCGACATTGATCACATGGAAAGAAAAAGGCAGCAAATCACTCAGTTCAGAAAAGACGATTTTTGCTGCACGAAAAATATTGTAGTAATTAAAGGTCTCAATATCGAATGAATTCAGTCTTGTTAACTTATTTATAACACATCCACACACAGACATATATATATATATTACTATATAATAATATATATATGAGAAATTTATAATATATCTATATAATAGATTATACATTATATATTACTAATATATAGGATAATATTACTTATAATAATATATATATATATATAGACATATATACATATATATATGATTATAGTATTATTATATATATATATACTATTTTTAGATAATATATATATTTATGATATAATAAGTATAATAGTAATAAATTTAATATATATATATTATAATATATAGTGATATTATTTATGACTACATTAATATATATATATATATATATATATATATAGATAATATATATATATATATAATATATATATATATATATTATTTATATATAATATAATATATATATATATTATATTATATTATGATTATTATTTATATATTTATATATATGGAAATTTATAAGAGGTTGGACTCGTTGATCGGGGAAAATATTTTCTCGATTAAGAGAAAGCAAGACGTAATATTTCGTGCAGTATTGTTCTTTATTGGTTGCAATTTCTATTATTATTTGCATATATCTATGAAATTTTATTATTTATTAGGTAAATTTTTATTTAAAATTAAAAAAATATTTTAATAATATGACATTTTTTTAAGAAATAGCAAAGGATTATTATTATTATTTATTATTATTATTATTCATTTTATTATTAGTATTATTTTTGGGAGTACTACTATGATTATTATTATTAGTATTAAATGTATTATTAATTATTATATTATTATTAATTTAACTTTATGATGAAGTGATTTTTTCTAAGTTCTTTTATTTTATTCTTTTTATATTTCATTGGATTATTATAATTTATGAGAGTTTTTTATTTAAAAAAGAATAATTTTACTTCCCCCGGGGACAGGCGGCATAGCGAGCGGGGCACCCCGTTAGGGGGACGGGGGGGATTAATGTTTATAACATAAAAAAAAATATGAAGGTTATTAACACAAATCTTGACCAAATAATGTATAACTTCATAGAATTTTAGGTTTAAATTTTTAGCAACTTAGTTTAATTTTTTAAATGTTTGGTAAAAAAAAAATTACTTACATTAATGGTAATACATTTAATGGAAGTTGAAGTTTTTATATTGTCAACATTACATTCCTTTTTTATAATATATATATACTTATATATATAATATATATCATCATTAATAACTAATATATAATATATTAGTATATATGTAGTAATATATATATATATTATAAATATAGTATAATATATATGTAGTATATATATATATATATATCATATTATATATATTAGTATATTATAATATATATATATAATATATTATATAAATATATATATTTAATATATATATATATATATATAATATATATAATATATATATATATATATATATATATATATATTATAATATTATATAATAGTATTATAATAATATATATTATTATATTATTATATATATATATCATATATATATATTATATATATTATAATTATATATTAATACTATAATATACACGTTGCTTATGTAGGTCGAAATTCTGCAATTATTAATATAATATAATATAACCTAATATAATATATTCAAATAGATTTTTCCCTTCATTTCTTTTACTCCACTCATACTCGCAAGTATATGAATCAATCATCTTTATAGTAATCAATTCTTTTTGTATTTTAGTTATAATATAATTTAAAAACAACTCCACTACTAATCCTCACCGTCATAGTTTTTTGTAGTCACCAATGCAATATTGGCAATTAATTAGCACAAATACCGTTTAAATAAATTGTTTTTATTTTTAACAAAAAATTGAACTTTCATTAAGCTAATGCAATATAACCTAATCTACCCATAATCTAACCTACTGTAAGAACCTTTATCCAACCTAATTTACATTAATCCTAAAACCTAAATCTAAAAACGTAACAGTAAAACCATTAACATAACCTACCTAACCTAACCTAACTAATCCATAACCTAACTTAACCTAATATTAACCTAATAACCTAACCTGACTTAATCATTAACGTTACATTAACGTTAAACCTTAAATCTAAGGTAATCAATAATATTGCAAATTATAAAAATATAAATGATTTATGTTACCTCCGCAAGTATAGTTACCGAATTTAACACACACTGGATGTTCACAATATTTAACTTCCTTCTTTGTTTTAATGATAATGTAATTAAATCACATAGAACATTTTAAGAACAATTAAAATATAAAATACTTAGAAAGAACAATTTTGAACAGTTTTTTATTTAGCACCAAATTACAGTTACATAATCTAAATAAAATTGTTTTAAAATAGAAAAACTTAAACTATTAAAGGCGGTTTTTCTCCATTTTGTATTGTAGCTAACTGCTCGTTACGAAATGCTTAATCCAAGTATTTAGCTCAACGTAATTATCGGCATATAATCGATACCGATATATTGTTGTACTAAAAATATGTTCAGCTGTACTATATATATTGTTTCTAATGGTAGCCATACGTAGGTATTTATGGATATAATAACAATAAATTAAAATAATAAATAAATCAAATAATGTATAAAGAATTACACCATAATAATAATTATGTAATATCATAACTTATAATTTGTTGTAATAGGAGTTTTATAATCTCGATTTGGTATATAAGAAATATATAAATTTATAAGTTAATTTCTAATGAATAAACATTTACATATTCAAATCTATCAGAACTAACTACGCCGCAATTTATTATTAGTAGTGTTATTTATTTATTGTTATACATAGCATTTTCCTAAAATTCTCGGTAAGCTCACTGGAAAGAGTCAAAATAATATATACCTAGACAGAATATATATATAATAATATAAACTTAGGAATATTACTAACGTTATCTATATATAGTTTGACTTTTTACTAAATTTGTGCAAAAATTGACATAAACGAAACGACTTTTTAGCAATTTCCTAAATTTCGTTAGCAACAAGTGTACAAATAATCGAAACGCTACTTAAATAAAAAATTTAAAAAAGAAATAAAGCATATAAATAAGTTAATCTGATAGCGTTCACCAATTAATCTTAAAAATAGCTATAATTTATTTTTCTCTTTTCCTTGGGTAAATTTTATATAACTCTTTATTTTTCAATTTATATTAACAAAATTCACCAAAGAACGTAAGAAAAAAATTGACATGAAAAAAAAATATTAATATATTTATTAATAATAATATAAGTAGAAAATATTCACATATTAACTTAAGATTAACATGAATATATTTATACTATATATATATATATACGTATATTTCTATTAAAATATTGTTAACGTATATAGTATCACTGATAAAAATAATAAATTCGAAACACGCAATTGTAAAAAATTTGCTCCATATGTGCAAAATTCATTATTTATTATGCCTATAGGTGTGAAAGCTCAATCAATATAAAAATATAATATATATATATCTCAGATTTCTTTTTACTTTTTGTTAATTTTAATTTAATCATTATACATTGAGAAATTACCATGATATTTACTATATATGTAATATTTACTCCTTGATAAAATCATTGCAATCATTATTTTTAGTAGTTTTTTTATATATATTGATATAAGTCTCTCTCGTACCTCGCCGTCATATTGCTGTTCGTTATAAATTTAGCCGATGCACTATATACGGCGCTATATTTATATAACTTAGATATATTATATACTATATTTATATATATATATATATATTATATATTTATATATAAGAATATAAAGTAGGGAGGATATAGAATTCTGAAGAAAAAATTATATATATATATATTATATATATATATATATTATATACTATTATATTATATATGTATATATTATTAATATTATATATATATATATATATATATATATATATATATATATTTATAATTATATATATATATATATATATTGCTCTGTTATAGGTGGTTTATAAATATATATTTCATAACTATATTGCTCTCTAGGAAATTTATTTTTATTATAAATTAGCCATAATAAAAGGGCATGATCCAATTCTGCAATTATATTTTATTGAATTACTATTATTTTTATGAATTATTATTTATCTCGTGATATAATGATTATATATTTCTTGAATATACTGTTATGTTGCTGAATGACTTTAAAATGTGTATTATAAATATTATAGATATCATATATAATTTATATATTATCTCTCTTTAATAATTTAATTCTATATTTTATATTTTATTATTCAATATTATATTTTTTATTAATTTTTCTCCTTATTGAAAGACCTCGATCTCTCTCTCCAAGTGTTATATAAATATAAATAATATTTAATTTTTAAATTAAATACTTAATAATTATCTTATACTATCTCAATTTATTTTTTATTTATAGCTTCGGCGTATTATATACATTTAAAGTCTATTATATTATATTTTATATTGACGTTGTGTTGTTTTATATAAGACTTTATTATCGATGTTAACTGTTAGCTTTGAATAATCTAAACATTTATTTCTAATTTTTTTTTTTGATATTTAAGTGATTAGTTTTTTTAAATTTGAATTTTTTTTATTTAAGCTTTTTTAAAATTTTAAAAATTATTTAATTTTATTTCTTTTTCATTTTCCGGTTGGTTGCTCGGCAATTTAAAGCTTGATTACTTACTGATTTATATTCTCTCAAAGAAGTGTACAAGAAGACAGAGTAAATATTCTTTTTTCAGGTAAATAACAAAATGATAATATATATTAAATATTATATATAATTAATCTATATAGTTATATATATATATTATATATATATATATATAATATATTATATATATTTATAATTAAATATAATATTATATTATATTATATATTATTATTAATATATAATATATATATGTATAATAATATATTATAATGTATAATAAACGTTAAGGTTAATATATATATTATTTCTTCGATATATATCTTAAATATATTAATTTATTTAGGGTGAGGAAGAACTGGATCTTCTGTGACTCTACTGCTCCAAGCATTCTGTGACCTCTTTTAATTAAAGATTCTATCGCTCGGCTCGGGCAGGAAGTAATCTACTTATTCTCCGTGCTTATTTAGCCTCTTATTATATTATAGTAGTACTAGGAGACCTATATTGTTAAAAGGTAGTTTTGTGAATAAAATAATTAAATATAGTTTATAATTCATTGGAAGTAATAATGAGACATTTAATAACATTTAATGAAGTAAATTTATTTAGAAGAACTGATTCATACGAAAGGTATGTGTAAAAAAAATTATTATATAAATTTTTTTTATATATGGTATGTGAGTTAGATATATATTAATTTATTCAAACTATATATAAGGAGAGAGAAGAGTAGACTGAGAAGTAATGAGATGTTGTGATGAGGAGCGAGATATGATAGAGAGAGTAACTGAACTAGATAGCCGACATATACGAGCGAACAGACGAGTTTACAGTAAGAAACTCTGCAGAAACGAGGACAGTAGAATCATAGTAGATATGAGATTAGAATAAGACAAAAACTTAAAAGAAGGTTTAGAGAATAGCCAAATAAATGGACTAACCAGACCATATAGACCGTATAAGTTGAAAATTACAACTTTTGATGATATAGTATATAGATTTGCAGTTAGCTTTAATCAAATATAGCTCTATCAATTAATCTCTACTATCTAGAATTACGGTAATGAAATTGTGTGTTAATATAATATGAATATTTATTTACATAACTTACATTTAGTCTAATCTAATTCTAGTGATCTCAAAATATGCTATCGTAATAATAAATTTATGCTTAATACATCTCTTTATACTCTTTTATAATACTTATAATCATGACTTCTCTTAAATCTATCTATCAAAAGATCAATATAACTCTTCGTCTAAATATAATCTATTTATCATCTCATAAATCTATTATATCTATATATTGCATATCCGTTTATTCTATGAGTTTCTCATGTTCGATCTCCATGTCTAGTATAAAGCATATACGATTTAATACTATAACAGTCTATATCGTATCTCATCTCTCGTATACATACTTCTAGTAAAAATCTTAGTTACGATATGCAATAGTATCCATAGATTAAATAAGAGTTATATTGAAAGATACGTGATTTTCATACTCAATATACATGACAGTACATATACTAACAATCATACATTACATATACATTATCAATATACATACATACTATATACTCATATCAATAACATTATATATAATTATCATACATTACATACATTAACTAATACATTCACATTACATAGCATTACATGTACATATACATTTAACTAATGTATACATACTTACAATTATATAATACCATTACAATTACATTAATACTATATACATATAACATGTGGAAATATATAAGTAAGTATATTTTTTAATTATGCTTATTTAGTTAATAATTTATATATGAATCGCACATTAGTGACGTAGATATAATTTATCTGAATAAAACCAGACTTTCAATTAGAGGTTCTTTGAATAACCTCTCTAGTTTTAAAAAGTATATGTTTTAACGAAACATTACACGTAATAGTATTATACGACTTATAAAGGCAAAAATATATATATTATATTTAACATACAAAGATTATAAAAATGGTTATTAAAAATTATTATGTTTACTGTATACATTACAATACTGTCTTAAAGGTATATTTATTGCCGACATGAATTTATTAATAAACAGAGAGAGATTATAAAATAAGTATTCGTATTTTTGAGTGTACTTTACTATTATATTGGTGTTAAGAAGCTCACTTTATATAGTAATACACATAACTCTTTATGAATATATCAACAATAATCAATAAATATACTATTATTAGATAGCAACAAAAAACAAAAAACTTAGTATAGCACAATGTATCACCTAAATCTTTAGTATGCAATCCTAAAATATAATTTATACCTAAACTCATTAAGATAATACTCAGTACATCATAAACCTTTAGGATACAACAATTACAAATACACATATCAAACCTTTAGAGTATTAAC
>JABUQX010025681.1:0-2500 GCA_015478945.1 Trachelipus rathkii
CAGTCATAATATAATTTATTATTATGCTGATTGAATTGATTGAGAGAAAAAGATAATTTTAATGCACTTCTAGAATACTGCAAGCAAGATTATCTAATTCATGATTATTTTTTTTTATTTAAACTGTTCTATATATAATACCTAAATTCGGATTTCCGTTTGTTATTTAAAAAATTATTATTATTATTATTATTATTATTATTATTATTATATTATTATATTATTATTATTATTATTATTATTATTATTATTATTATTATTATTATTATTATTATTATTATTATGTTATTTTAAGATCTTATATTTTATGACTACCAAATTTTAAAGTAAAAAGAAGCCTTGGCTTGCTCCTAACGAAGCAAGTCTTGTCCCTGAGCACGTGCTACGCACGCGCAGAGGGCTCGCTTCGCTCGCCCGAGGAAACCAAGCCGAAAAAACTCATGATGACAAAATTGTAGTGAAAACCGTTACGGTTTTCGGGCTGTTTATTTTTAATATGATATAGATAAAAAAGCAAAAGTAAAAAAAAAATTATTAATAACAACTTTTCATTAAGAATATAGGAAATCAAAATGTGGCCGGACCGTAATGGCGAAAGTATGGTAGTTTCAAAAATATGTTGCTCCACATCATTCAACAAATCGATACGAATTTGGAACGTTTTTTTGCATGTTTAAAATTAATAGATATGGAGATGAATATACAATATTTTTTATCACAGAAGGATTTCCAAGAACTTGGAGCTTGAACTTTGACTTTGACTTTGACTAGGACTTAGACTTGGACTTGGACTTGGATTTGGACTTGGACTTGGACTTGTACTTGGAAGCGGCATAAATTTTGGATTCAGGCTCGATTCATCATATATATATATATATATACAATATAAAAATATATATATATATATATATATATATATATATATATATATATATATATATATATATATATATATATATATATATATATATATATATGTTTAGGGATGCAAAAGTAATATTTTTCATATCATATTAGATGCATACAGATAAATGTTTGATTTAATATCCGTGATATGGATGCTTGATATATATAGAGCATATATATATATATATATATAGTATATATATATATATATATATGTATATATATATATATATATATATATATATATATATATATATATATATATATATTTCGAGTTTTAGCCTTCCGTACCCATAATATAATTGTTATTGTATACTTTTATCAGCCTTAACCCAATGCACCCCAGCAACCTCTCTTCCCCAAACTCGCCCTTTGATGAAAGAGATTTTAAGCAATGGATTATATACTTTTGCACTATTATTGAAACCAAATATAGGAAGTGTCATTGAAAACATCGAATTTTTTCTGCTGAGAGCCCTGTAAATATAAATACTGAACATGGAACAGGGTTGAGGACAGGCCAAGTATTTCTTTGCAAGTTTACTTGAGGTAAACATTTTGCTTAACTTTTCACCAACTGATAGGATCATTCGTTTTTCTTGGTGATAGTTTTCAATCATTTTCACTACATCTTTATGCAATGCGTACGTTTCTTCATCTACTGACTGTAATTTTCCAGAATCTGTTATTGGATTTACTTCAAAGGTAATATTATGTAGATTTCGTTTTTTCCTTTAATGTGGTGGTTAATCATTAGACTGTTTGATTAAAGTTTTTCAACTACAACTCAAAGTAATGATTTAACTTAATTCTAATATTGTCACAAAGAAACTTGCCTCAAGTATCTGTGGATTCAAGCCGCAATAGGTATGAAGGTCATTACTCTAACAGAACCAAAGCGTTTTTCTAGCCCTAGTTTAATACATCTTTCATTCTTTTTAAACCGTCATCATTTTCATTCTGAAGATGGTTCAAAATGCTTCCTTGGCGTTGAGATTAATGGTATTTCATCGGAGATGAAAAGATTTTCTGAAGTTTCTTCAAATGGCTTCGCACAGCTTAATGCAGTGCATATGCATGTCATTTTCCACATTGCCAACGTTAGTCAAAGACCTGTAATGATGAACTGGCGTGCCAAAGGTGACTTCTTTTGAGCAACACTTCCTCTCATCATATATGACTATCTGGCCCAGTTGGAATGTCTTTGATAACATTAAGATATGAAATAAAGTCGTTTTTGAATTGCCTTCAACTCATTTTCATTTTCTCAGATTCATCTTAAGTATTTTTTATTATAAAACTCTTATCAAATCTCGAAGATAAACATCTGCGCAACATCCAGGTCAGCGTGATGCGGATGCATGCAGATCTTTAGTATGTGTGTGGATGCGGGATGCGGATGTTGCCCGTATCACTAATATGAGAAAGTATATATATATATATATATATATATATATATATATATATATATATATATGCTATATATATGTGCTTATTTGTATTTTAACAGTTCCTGGTAATTTGCTCTTTTAGGATGTTGCATACCCCCTTAACCACGGTGAGCTAAGAAAACCCGCCAGGTTCCACCGAAAGC
>JABUQX010025681.1:17500-32500 GCA_015478945.1 Trachelipus rathkii
TCATCCTGAGACCTTTTTTTGAGTACCCTATTTTTTGAGAACCATTTTATTTGAACTTTTTGGGCCTTGACTTTTTTTGGCCTTGACTTTATCACGTTTATTTAAGATGCCTCATTTTTTTTACCTGCGCTTAGTATCATTTTTTTGGGCTTGATTTTCATTATTTTGGGCCATAGTACGCTTTTTTTTGGGCCTTTTAGACCTTTTTTTAGTTGATGCCTAGAACATTTTTTGGGCCTTAGTTAAACCTTTTATTTTGGGCCTAGACTTATTTTTATTTTGAGAACTCAATATTTTTTTCAGACCATTACCCTTTGTGTCTTCTCATGGTCAGATATTATTTGGCCTCACGCTATATATTTTTTTGAAGAACCGGATTATATTTTGAGAATCTCGGATTTTTTTGAGAGCTCACCGGATTTTTTTTAGGAACCCGGATTTTTTTTGAGAACTATCCGGTTATTTATTTTGTTATTGGGCTTGACCTTTTTGGGGAATCCAAATTTTTTGGCAACCTATATATTTTTGTTGAACCTAATTTTTAAGACACCTTTTTAGAAGTAAACATGGAGTGCGCACAAAACTGTGTTGCAGTCATTGAATTACGATTGTAAATTTTAATCGTAATTTAATTCATTATTTATTTATTCTATCCCCTATTTTTTACGCTTCCTCTAATTTATTTTCAAGAACACCGTGGGTCTAATTTTTAGCCAAAACGTAATTTTTGGGTAACTCTTTTTGGGGGTCTTTAGCTAACCTATTTTTTGAAATGTCTTACCTTGTTTATGATTTTTAGGCCATGATATTTTCGAGCATTAAGCCTTTGATCGTTACACCATGGGTCATTTTTTGCCTATAATTATTATACTTAACTACTATGTATGAGAGAGGTGTTGTGATAAAAGGTAGACTGTGTTGGTACAGATAGAGTTGTATTGGATGTGCAGTATCGAGGGTAGGACATCGTAGCGATACGTGTTGTTATTTTGCCACCGGTAGACAATTTATAATCCTCCGTCCATATTTCGTTCCTACTTGGTGTACGTCATGTTTTCACTGGACCTTAATATCTTAACATTGAAAACCTTACACTTACTTGTGCGAGAATAAAGCGACACACACAACACACACACACACACACACAACAGCTATAGCACATTTGTAGATTATAAACAAACAAAACAAACAACACAAAATATAAAATTAATAAAGACTTATAATATTTACTTATTGTTCTAACTTAATATACATTCACTATGTTAATTTACTTAAATTTTACCCATAGAATATTCTATTCATGTATACATTTACAATATTCTTATTTATACATACACGTTAGGGTGGTAGCCATAATATATTAAATATATTATTAATTAATAATCACATACATATTCATTTTACCCTTTATGTTACATTTGATAAATTAATGGTGAAATTTAGACCCGTACGGTAATATTTTTTTGTCCACTTAATTTTAGGTACTTAGTCTCTTTTATTATTGAATGTCTATAACATTAGTATTGAAATTATAATGTTATATAATATCAAGCCATTGTACACTTCATGCTTAATATATTATTATACACATTTAGTGGTCCAATTTTTGAACTAACACGACTAAACTATGATTTGAGCTTTGATGGTATCCCAATATCATTATAAGATAGTAATTTATTTAGTGATTGTTACTAATTAGTGTTCTATGTAGTATTATTATTTTACTACCATGATTTTGTGCAGGTGATGTGCCAAGAGTGTTGTAGATGTCTCTTAAAGTGAGTGCAATGATAGTGCAATGAGTGCCAAGTGGTAGTGGCCAATGAGTTGCCATTAGTTAGAGTGCCACAAAAAAATATTAGGTGTCTCATAAAAGTTGAGAGATAAGTCCATCATTAGGCTAACTGTATTGTTGCATCTTATTTTTATCTTCAAGTCCATATTTTTTTCTAGCCTAGACTTCCCTTGAGTATTCGCCTTGAATGTCCCTTAATAGAGAGATGTCTAACTCACTCTAGGTTATATTAAGGTATTAGATGGTAATTGATTGGTGTATAATTCACAAATACTTGCTAGAATTAAACTCGATCTATTTCCTATTATGAATGTTTGTAGTCTTTTTTCTACTTCACTTTATACATGTATCTTAACACATATTCATGTCAAATAATGACATTATTACTATCGACTATAATCACAAACTTACATACTCCACCAACCCTTAATGAGTTATAACTTACAAATAATCCTTAGCACTATAGTCAGTTACCATATCACATTGTCGAGGTACATTATAACAGAGATAAGTTTACACTTGCACCATACCACATCAGATATCTTACTTTATCGACTTATACGTCACACACTCGATATTTAACTTGTTGATGTCTCCGCAATTCTTACTTTGACTGCCTCAGTTTGATACTCAACTTTGATGCCCGCAGCATAAATGCCTCTTTTATTAAAACATTTTCCGCGAACCTAAACTGTAACTATTATCAGGACCTATTTAGTTAACATTATTTTACTTAATAATACTTTTTACTTTAATACTTTTTAATTTGATAATTTTTAAAAATTGTAATGTAGGAAGAAAAACCCATTATGAAAATAATAGAAATAATATTCTCTTTAAAAATAAGATTCATTCATTGATTTATTTTCTATATTGTAACTAGGTTATGTATTTCATTAATTATATTATTTAAAACATTAAGTGGTTACAAATTTACCTTTGATACTGGGTAAATTAGTACTAATATTAAGACTGGGGTACTAATATATCTACCATATTATTAGTATGCTTATCTAATTGCCTACATACTTTTTATTGTGCTCTACTGCTATCTAGAAAGATAAGCCACTGATTTGTCTAAAACTTATCTGCTTTCAAATTCTTTTTCTCTGCATGTTTGGGTTTTAAACTTTCTGCTTTTACTGCATTTTACTTCACATACTATTTACAATATTAACTTAACTGAACCGTACAAGAAGCAATCGCAGCTATGTAGCGTTCGCGGCTTCACTCATAACACTGTCTTATGGGGATTTTGTACGTGGCTGGGCGTGGCCACCTGTTACTTCACAAATGTTAACTTTTCTGCTTTTACTGCTTTTAACTATCTGCTTTACTTAAATTATATTATGCTTTAACTCTCTGCTTTTACTGTTTTAAACTTTATCTCTTATTTTCAATATATTTTTAACTAAATCATGTTTGAATAATGGCTTACGAAATTAACTAATGTATTTCCAATTGACAATTACAGCTTCACAATTTCCTCCCCAATACTAACAGTTTAAAATTATTTAAGTATAATCAATAAGAGGGTGGTTGACCTTTAGTTACAAGGGGGGGATTAGTAAACTGTTACTTTTGTATTTACTGTATTTATTGCTTTTCACTTCTTTTGCTGTATACCTTAAGGCTATCTTCCTCTGTCTCATATATTTTTTTTTTCACTGTAACTTGCTTTACTTAGCTTTCTTCAAACTCTCTGTATATTATTAACTTTAAGCTTTATGAACTATCTGTCTTTAACGGCTTTAAACTTTTTCTGCTTTTTATAAGCTTTTTTAAGGTTTTTAATTTAATTTATAACTATATGTTTTTCTTTTATTTAATGCTCATTTCCGATATATTTTTTATTTTTTTAAATTTCTTTTTGATTGTTAAGTATATTAGTTAATCCTCCATCATATTTATTTATTTCTTGTTTATTACATTTAAAATAATTTTTTATTCTTTATTATTCTTTTTATATTTTTATTTTTATTATTTTACTTTTATCATTATTTTAAAGGGATTGTTTTATATATTTTATTTCTTTTATTTAATTTTTCTTTTTTTATTCTTTTTTATTTTTCATTCTTTATTATTTTTTTAAGTTTATTTATTTAATTATAAATATTATTTTGTTTTAAATTTACTTTTTTTTATTTTCATTTTTCTTTCTATTTATTATTATTTATATTTGTTGTTATTTTAAGTTGTTTTATTTTATTTTTTAATTAATTTATGTTTCTATTTTATTTGTACTTCGTCTTTATTTTACTTCATGCATATTTGTTTTTTATTAAGTAATAAATAATGTATGAAGAGAAAAGTGTGGTTAATTATATAATAACTTATATCTTTATATTAAATATTAATAATTATTTATTATATATATCCTATTAAGATCAATTAACAGACTAAGGCCTGAGGAAAGCGCATAAGACCAGAAAACGGAAATTATTATTAACATTAATTCATTTTAAAGTAAATAATGATACAGGAGTTAAATGAGTTATAATCAAATTTTAGTTATTAAAAAGATATTTTTACTGTATATAGATTTAATAATTCTATAATTATATTATATATTTATTTATATAAATATTTAATTATAAATTAATTATATACTTATTAAATATTATTATTATTTATTTATATACAGTATATATACAAAATTCCTAATTTTTTAGAAACATAACATTATAATTTTTACTTGATTTTTATGAAACTTGTTTAAAAGTAAGTTAAATTTATTATATAGTTATTATAATATATATATTATTATAGTATATAATATATATGATATTGTATATTGATAATTTAATAATATTATATTATGTATATTAATATTATAGTATATATTACTGATAAACAAAAATAATTTTTGTTTTGATCTCCTCCGAAAAAATCTGATATTCTCCATGGGGTACTTATTATTATATAGTATATTATAGTGTATATAATATATTATATAGTAAATTATATATTATATATTATAATTATATACTATATTATATAACTTATATATAATGATAATATAATATAATATATGATATAATAATATATATATATTATAGATATTAAAATATTGTATAAATAATATATATTCTTATATATATATAATCTATTATTATATATATATATATCTTTATATATAATATATATATATATATATAATATATTATATATATATATTATATTATATATTATATATATATATATATAATATATTATATTATATTATATATATTATATTAAGATAAATTGTATTATACTTCGATTTATATATATGTATTAAATAGAGTTTATATATTTGATAATTATGAAATTCTTTTATAATAAAGTATAATATTAATATGATATAATATATATAATATATATATATATAGACCGTAGAAACTTGGAGGTAGTACCTCTCGAAATTATTTTCTGATGGATTGTGACACAATTTTAAATTTTAATAATAATTACTAATAATTAATCAAATACAATTTAAGATGTGCTTAATTAAGGAATAAATACTTGAAATATTTATTGGGCGGTCAAGGAATTTTCATAAAATTAAGTCTGGTTAAGAGCTTAAATGGAATTCTGGGATGGCTATTACTACTGGAATAAATAGTAATTTCTATTTGGACACGGATATAGATGATGCAGAAGCAATGAAGAATAGTTTTAGAGGTTTTTAAGCTGTTGAAATTATACAGCTGCATTATATGCTTATTGCTGTTCACATCCATGTGAAGTACAACACATTTGAAATTTTATGGTACAACGGATGCAACTAGGTACTATTTTAGATTGTCAAGGCGGACTACTATTTTAATAGAAAAAATTAAGAAATGTTTTCTCAGACACAAAGCTGAAAAAGCGCACATGAATGGGAGAAACTAGGTTGGTGGAAAGTTACGGATGGATTATTAGGATCTAAGGAAATTTTTAATACATTTGTTGAAGCTTTAAAGGAGCTTGAATGGATCAAGATTTTAAACCTTCTTCAAAAAACTCAGATCTTTTGAAACATGTAATCAAAAACATTTTTTATGTTTATTTATGGGTTCAACTTTATTCTCCTTCACTCTTCCATTATTATGTACAACATTGCAGTCTCCATAATTAGTGACATCAACTGCATTCAATCATAATGAAAATGGGATATTTGTTTTGAAAGATTTTCAAGATAACATTGACTGTTCATTTTCAAATATATTGTGTCATTTTTAATTTTTTTTTGTAGAGGTAACCACCGCTCGTGAGCAAAGCCCTTTTAGAGGAGGGGACAAAAAAATGATGGAGGAAATCTAACCCATCCCAACCTTATCGCAAATTTCTGAGGTGACCGCAGACGGACCTAAAGAGAGGGAGATTAAATACAGAGATAGAGCACCAACGTCGCATCGCAGAGATAGATGGTCAAGGGAGTTTGAAAGTAGGGGACAGTTTATTAATCCTATAGCCTTAACCTCAACCCTATCTAATAGAAGGGCTGAACCGAAGCCCCTCAAATGTGGGAATAGTACTCCATACAAGGGCGGATAAGACCCTTATATAATAGCAGTAACTTTTCGGAAGAAAAAATTCCCGCAACCTGAACAGAACTCCCAGTTTTTTTTGAGGCCACCTTAACAACCTTTGTGATGTGAGGTTTCCAAGATAGTCTATTGTTTATGTTCAGACCAAGAACTTTTTTTTTGTCCACAGGTGAGACGAGAGAGCCGCCGAAGAAGATGGATAGTTGGGAGGTAGTTTTGAGAGGGGGATGTGAAGAACTTGAGTTTTTAAAGGGTTGAGTTTCACAAGGTTGCGGTGACCCCACCGGGAAATTTCATCCAGATCGGCAAGAACAGAATTCGAAAGCTGAAGTCGAGAAGCAATTCTAGAAGCAAAAGAGGGAGCAGATTTGAAATAAGTGGAAGATTGGAAAGTTGAGTTATTGGTATAAGAATGACCAGAGTTACATGTGCAGCTGAGAAGATCGTTAATGAAAAGTAAGAATAAAGTTGGATATAGAACAGAACCTTGCGGAACACCACAATCAACTGAAAAGGAAGAAGAGGTCGCTCCATGAACAAGTGCCAATATGGGGCGATCTGAGAGAAAACTAGACATAAACGAGCAAAGAGAAGGAAGGGACTCAAAGGAAAGGAGCTTAGAGAGTAGCGATGCATGCCATACCCGGTCAAAGGCTTTCGATATGTCAAGCACCACCACGCATGACTCCCATAGTCTCTAAGTGCAGAAGACCAAATAGATCAGTGAGATAGGAAAGAATATCACCAGTTGACCTAGTACGTCGAAAACCATACTGGTGATCTGAAAGGAGGGAATGAGATTCCAGATGACCAAGGAAATGAGAGTTGAGAAGAGTTTCAAGTATTTTGGATAGAATACAAGTGAAGCTGAAAGAATCAGAGCAACTACCTTTCTTCGGGATCGGTTGAACAAATGCGCTCTTTCAGCATTGAGGAAAAGTGTTAGAATTAAGTCATAGGGAGTAAAGCTGAACGAGGACAGGCACGAGGTGGGAAGCACGCTCCATAAAACACTGGGAGAAATGCCGTCCTGGCCACTAGTCTTCCTGACTTTCATAGATCTCAGGATCTCATCCACCCGATCATGTACTATCACAGGAGAAGTCATGGGGCACTTGAGAGAAGAAGGAGTAGGAGGAGGGTTGCCAGAATCGTCCAGGGTGGAATTATATGAAAAAAGGAGGCCGAGGAAATTAGCCTTTTCAGAAGAAGTATTAGCTACAGGTCCGTCAACGAATAAGAGGAGGAAAGGCAGATTTACAGAAGTTATTAGAGATGTTTTTGGCAAGGGGCCAGAAATATTTGTCAGAAGGAGATCCCAGGAGTTCAGCGCACTTCCTTTTTGTGAAAGCACGCTTAACCTGACGAATAATGTCCCTGCAACGATTCCGAGCTGAAAAAAAATTAGCATGAGTGATATGAGAAGGAGAGTTTTCCCATTTCCAATAGGCATTGTCTCTGTCGTGAAGGGTACGAGAACAAGTGCCATCAAACCACAGATTTTGAGGAGAAAAAGATTTAGTAGATGGAATGAACCTGCCCATTCCCTCGGAGATCACGATCCCTACTTTTTCAGCTGTTACCGACGCGTCATTTGAGTCAAAGCATTATTCATTCCAAGGACGATCTGGTATGTGTGTAGATTCTAAATCAACTGTTCCAGATCGTTGAGAATACTGAATGTTTTGGCCTCCTTCCCACCTGTATCAGTCTGAGAGAAGCCCAACAACTCAATGTGGTGTACGTTGAAGTCCCCTTAGTAGAGAACCTCAGCATTTGGATGAGGAGAAGTAACAGTCTCGTGAGAAATAGTTATATATTTAAAAAAGGAAGGAATATCTTATAACAGAACTTCTGCTTTCTGATAATGAAAAAATGAAAATGCCTCATGTGAGTATCAATGTAAAAAAAGAGATAGGATAATTACAATTTATTTTCTTGATAATAATTTTTCAAACCAGTTAAAGAACAAGTTCGTGAGCCACAGACCCATACTTAAAAATCTTTGTAAAATCACTCATTCCATCTATATCTATTAATATTTTTTCGAATTTGGTAAATAAACTTGATCCGTATAGTCACAATTGAATTGTCAAGGATTTTAGCATTTATTTACCTCACTCTGAACGTGCACTCCAAAATGATATTTCTCTGCTCTTAAAAGGTTTAAAATATACTTTTCAATTCTTCAGAAGAAAGTCTAACAGAACTGCCTCTAATGAATGTTTATCATAGCTACACAATATATAACAGAAAAAAACACTTTTGTATTAAGAGATCAAGAGAATCTAAATATTATATATAATATATATATATACTATATATATATATATAATTTAGTGTAAAACTAATACCCATGTGTACAGACAAATATATATACAGAATATATTATAGATATATATATATATATATATATAGCATAATATATATATATAATATATTTTTTATATAAAAGATAAAAATAGTATTTTATATATATATATATATATATATATATATATATAATATATATATATATATTTATATAGTATAATATATAATATTATATATAATAAAATCATGAAATGTATATTTCGTTTGTTTGGTATCTAGAATTTAGATTGCTATAAATTTAGATTATTTTGTTTCTCATCTATTGAAATATATAACTACATATATTTATACCTAATATAAAATATATATAATATCTATATATAGTATTAAGAAAATATACATATTATGACTTTCTAATAGAATAATCATTATGAATAACTTCACAATAATATAAAATTGATTTGCCTATCGAGTGTGGACCGGTGCGAACCAGAAGGGAACAAGAAACGGAACAGCAGCACGAAAGATTGCAGAAGATTTAAAGACTGAAAGGATACATACTGGAAAAATGATTAAGAATTAGAGAAGAAACTGCTTAATGAGTTCCTTTGTGGATTTGCGTTTTGTGAGAGGAGAGGTTTAGTTCATATCTATAGGTAACGGATAATTTATGTTTGGCGATTCATAATTTCAAAAATTTTAAGTTTTTTTAAAATTATTTTCATATTAAAATCAAAGATGGAGGAGCAACAATTATTTTAACAAAATTTCTTTTAATTATTATGAATTATATGAAAAATAAAAATTAAAAGAAAAGGATCCCAAACCCAAATTCAAAAGAATCTTCCAACGTTCATTTGAGTTCACTGTACGCCTATTCACAATTTTATTCGTCTGATAGCAAGGGGCTGAAAACCCCCTTCTATCATTTGCTTCTTTTCGTGAATGGTGGTGATAAGTTTAAAATCTTATCAACCATCAACACTACCCTGCAGCTATGCGGGATACGGTGTCAGTATACAATAAACTTATATATAATATATTATAATACATAATATTATATAATATATATATATATATATATATATATATATAATATATATATATATATTATAATATATTTATATATGGTACATGTGAATTTTGATGCATGTTTCTCTGTAGCCTTCTTTTTCTATAACTGAAAAGTTTGTAAAATACCGTAATTACAAAATTAAATTACTTTTACTGTATGTGTGAAGTTCATAAAGTCTTTAGTTTTTATTATTTTTTAATCTTTGATTTTTCATGCATATTATTAATTTCTTATACTATATATATATATATTATATATAATTATATATATATATATATATATAGTATATATAATATATATATATTATATATATATATTCATATAACTAATCTAATATATATATATAATATAATATTATATATATAAATAATATATATATACGAATTGTGTTTAGTTAAAAATGGTATCCTAAAAATAAAGAAGTTAGAGAAACTTGGAAAATTAAATCAGTTTTTTTTTTTTTTTTTTTTTTTTTTTTTTTTTAGGTAATTAATATTGTTTAACTATTCTCAAAATTACAACCTTGAATAGTTAAATACTAATATAAAAACAGAAGTTAGAAGCTGTAAAATTTTTTAAAAAATATTTAATATTTACAAATAAATACGATGTGCATCATGACATCACATGGAAGTAAAAGACCGTGGCAATAGTTGTTTTGGCAATCTTGAATTAAACCATGTAAAAACATTAGACTTTAGTTAAAGTAAAACCATAGTGTAAAGGGAAAAAACTTTTATTTCTTTTTTTAACTAAAGGAATACCATATGGTAACCCGCAAAGATTGGCAGGATCGGGTCTCATCGGCCTCGCCGGTGAGGAGGGCGGAACTTCGTCCCCCCCTGTGTCCCCGTCGGCTCGAGCCCCCCTAAATGGGGAATATTAAAAAAATATTGCTAAAATATCATGTGAAACAATGCAAAAATAAAACTCAAAAAGAACTCTCAAATACGAAACATTTAGTTTCCAAATAAAATTATTTAAAAGTTTTTTAAATAAAGCCTTGAAAAGTCTATAGATTTTTTTATTATTAGTCAATTTTGGCAACCAGCCACTACACACACACATATATATATATATATATATTAATAATATATATTATATATATTAATATAAAATATTTTAAATATACTATAAATGAACCAAAATATAAAAGTTTATATATATATATATATGTATATATATATATATTATATATAATAATATATGAATAAAAGTAATTATTATATATATATATAATAATTTTTATATATATATATATAATATATATATATATATATATTATATAATATATATGATATATATATACATAAATTCACATAACATTTTTTCTTTTAAAAGGAACTTTTAATTTAAAATAAAGGACTTCACCTTTAATAAAATAAATAATCATTTCATCTCATTTTTTACCTAATAAAATCATATGAAACTAAATAAGTTGAAATTATTGAAGTTTTTTTTACCCTAATCATAAAAAGAATTTAAACAGATTGTCAATCTTAACTAAAATATATGACTCTGAAAAAACGGCATGCCATTCCAAATTCAATGAACGCATATATATATATATTTATATTATATATATATATATATATATTATAATATATATATAATTATCTATATTATATATTAGTTAATATATATATATATAATATTATTATAATTTATAGGACCTTACAGTAAACCACATCCCTCAAAATAATTTATGCTATGTAAAGTTTGTAACCTGGGAAATGCATTTTAAAATTCTAAATTTATTATCTAAAAAAAAGAGAAAGCTTTATTTGAATTTTCAAATATAATTTAAATAAATTAACAAAATGAAAAAAGAAATATTTATTTTGTTTTTTTTTGCTTCACTGTAGGCTTATGAAAATAAGTAAGCTTTTTTTACCTTTTTATTTTAAATTCTAAATTTTTTTTTCATCATAAAGTTTGCAGAAGTCATATATATATATATAATAATATATATATATATATATAATATATATAATATATATATATATTATAAATATTATATATATATAATATTTTATATTATATGATATAAATATTATATTATTTATTATAATATACTATAGAGAGGGAAAATTTTAAGGGCTTTTTGATTTTTTTTATTTTTATTATTTTTTTATTTTTTTATTTTTTTTTTTTTGTCGAAAATTAAAAAAAAAATTATCTCACCAATGTTAGGGGCTCGAGCCGACGGGAACAGAGGGGGGACGAAGTCCCCATCGTCGTCACCGGGAGGCCGAGAGACCCGACTCTTGCCCATCTTTGCGGTTTACCTATGTATTCCTTTAGTTAAAAAAAGAAGAATATATTTTACTTCCAAAAACACATTTGTATTACTTTAACTAAAGAATACATAGGTTATACCCCCCGTCGTCCACCGGAGGCCGAGAGACCCGACTCCTGCCAATCCTTGGAGTTTACCTTGTGGTATTCTTTAGTTAAAGTAATAACAGGTGTTTTTTTGAAGTAAAAATTATTTTTTTTTTTTAACTAAAGGAATACCATAAGGGTAAACCGCAAAGATGCAGGAGTCGGGGTCTCTCGGCCTCCGGTGATCGACGGAGAGACTTCGTCCCCCCCTCTGTCCCCCGTCGCTCGACCCAAATGGGGGGAAATAATTTTAAATAATATTAATAAGAATAAGCCAAAAAAAAAAAAAAAAAAAAAAAAGAGTTACAATCCCATCCTTATATTTCCGCTGATCCAAATATATAATTTTGTTTACTGTAGGAGCTGCCGGTCTCTAGTTACATACTGTGAGCATTAAAAAAAATCTGACCATATATATATATATATATTATATCATATATAATATATATATTATAATATATATATATATATCATATTATATATATATATATATATATTAATAAGTTTTATAATATAGTATAATATAATATAATAATATATATATATATATTTATATAAAATATATATATAATATATATATGTATTATAATTATATATATAATATATAATATATTTATATAATAATATATATATATATACTATAAATATTATATATATATATATTATATATATATATATAATATATAGTATATATATTAATTATATATAAT
Source organism: Trachelipus rathkii (assembly GCA_015478945.1). Taxonomy (NCBI): domain Eukaryota; kingdom Metazoa; phylum Arthropoda; class Malacostraca; order Isopoda; family Trachelipodidae; genus Trachelipus; species Trachelipus rathkii. Next base: position 30,293 of record JABUQX010025681.1, read on the forward strand.
ATACTACATATATATATACTAATAAATATAATAATATATATTATATATATAAATTATATTATATATATAATATATAATATTATAATATATATATCTATATATATATAATATATATAATTATATATATATATACAACCGTATATGGCAGAGTATTCATCAGAATTCTTCGTCGAATGAAATAAGCCTTAAAACTTTTTTAAAAACGTTTTTAAAGATGGAATCCATTTTTAATCTCAAAAAAGAAAAAATAACGTTACTTAAGAAAGTGTTTTCCAATTAGAGAAGAGCAAACGTTGAAAATAAAAAATCTTACAAAAGAAAAAGATTACTGATTGATTGGTTACTTAAGGCTCCTATATATATCAATATACATAATATATATATATATTATAATATTATTATATATTATATATATATCTATATATAAATATATATATATATATATTAATATAGATATAGATTCGACCATCATCGAGTGTGGAACTCATGGAAAACCACGAATGGGAGGCGAATAGAGTGGACCCAGAGAGAAACGGATTGGAAGAAGAAGGAAGTCCCCCGAGGCGATTTATTTGAAAGAGGAGGAACCATTTTTAATGTGGGAAGAAATGTTTTAAGGAATTTTTAAAGAGAAAAGTTTTCTCACTTACGGTATTTATTCCATCTGCATGGTGGCTATAAATTCCAGAAAATTGAAAAGTTTTAAATTGTTTTTTAAATTCCAATAAGGATCTTAAAATTTATTTCATTCATTTATTATTGCTATCTGCTAAAAGCTAGGAAAATTTTGATTTGATACTGTTGCTATGTTGATAATTAAATAAACAAATATAAACAATTTAAAGAAGAAATTTAAAAATACTAAATTACAGAACGTGGAGCTGCGTTTCCAAAGTCTATCGTCTTATCTTACCTTAAAATTTCTGGTAGTTCTCTTCTTTTTTACAACCGGGCTGGAAACCCCTTCTATCAAATTAAACTTTCCACAAATGGCAGTGATATGTTTTGCAAAATGCATACTAAGCGCAATGTAATAGATTGTCAATAATGGGATAAATAATCTAATGTTTAATGTAATTTAATATGGTGAACTAGTGGTGAATATCATTAATAATAGTCGAGATATATATAACAAACATACTAATAGTAATAACAGTGGTTTTGGTGATAATGATAATAATAATACAGTGTTTAATGAAAATTTTTAATATAGTGGATAGTGGTTAAAAAATAATTAATATATGTGATATATTGTGTAGGGCAAAAATATTAAATATAAAACATAGTGGCAGTGATAAGTGATAGTAGTGAAAATGATAGTAATGATGAGAGTGATAGTATTAATAATAGCAGTGATATTTATAATTGTATATATATGTTGTGTAAGTGTATATGTATTTGTATGTATGTATATATCTATGTATGTATATATATGATTGATATGTTTTTTTTTTAAAATACTATTTATTTTATTTATATAAAAAAAGCGTCCGATAGCTCAGTGTTAAGAGCACTCGCCCAACAAAGCGAGGGTCCCAGTTTCGCAACTGGTCGGGTGGATGTGAGGCTCTTCTCGTCTTGGGCTTGGCTCGTCCTGCTCCGGAGTTAAGTGAGTAACTCCTCTTGATTAGGGCTCCTGCCCGTCGAGTGATGGTGTTTATCTTTGTAAAAAAATTTTTAGATATATATATTATATATATTAATATATATATATACTATAATAAAAATATATATCATATATATAATATATATAAATATATATATATCTATAATATATATAATATAATAAGTGACCTTAATAATAACATGGTCCTCAAAATATTTAGTATGGAAAGGTTGGTAATGACATTTTTAATAGCAAATTAAAATTTAAAAATTCGATTTGCTATAAAAAGAAACTTACCTTTTTATTTTTTGTGCTCAAAATTGATTTATTTCCAATCCAATTTTTATTTAATTTTTTAGTTTATTTCAAGTAAATATTTTATTATTAGAATTATATACTATAATCTATATATATATAATATATATTATATATATATATTATATATATAATATTATATCTATATTAATATTTATATATTATATATTATTATATTATTATATATATATATATATATATTATATATAATATATACATATAATATATATATCATATATATAATAATGGTCAGGATTTTTACATGCTCCAGTATGTGAGCTGAGAAC
>JABUQX010025681.1:37500-47021 GCA_015478945.1 Trachelipus rathkii
GTAAGCAACTCAAGAGCTCTCGTTCTGTTTGAAATACTGTTTTCGACATAGATTGGAGAATGGTGGTCTGACGCTTTTTGCTGAATGTCTCACTGTCTGTTGAGCAACTCCGACTCGCTTTGACCCTCCTTCAATTGCAGTGCATAGCTCCTTGTGCAAAGAAGGATGTTTCTTAAAAAAGTTACAAAACTAAAGTCCTTATTGATGTGTAAATAAAATATGTGAATATTTAATGGTTGAATTTTACAAATTAAAAGAAATAAAATTCAAATAAAATGTATCGGTGTAAGTTACTTACGACCAAGTAGTGCGATTTCAAGCTATGTGTTGATTTATTGTGTCAAATAGGTTATGGTTTTTTTTTTTTTTTTTTTTTTTTTTTTGTTTTTTTTTTTTTTTTTTAGCATTTGGGATCATTGTAATCTTTGGCCCTTGTACATCAGCTGCTAATTACCCTCATATACTCTTACTCTGACAGACCGCAAAAGTACTTGATAAGAGGCGCGCCATAGGTGCTCCCAGTTCATTTTGGCCTGCTTTTTCATGGAGTGCAGCAGCATACACTCAATAATTCTAAGAATCTGTAACTTCAACGACTTTTCACGGATTTTTTAATTCTTCCTCTTTATATTATAATTATTACATATCGTTTTACAACTATTTAAGACACAACTAGGCACTATAAAAGGTTAATCGCCTAAATTACACAGACATAACACACAGCATAACTCTAAGACCAAAACTCTCGGCTATACATCAATAATAATAATAATAATAATAAATAATAATAATAATCAATAATAATATAAAATAATATAATAATATAAATAAATAATAATAGAATATAAAATAACAATATATAATAAAATAATAATATATATACATAATAATAATATATTTTTCTAATTAAATAAATAAATACAACCCAATAACATACAATACAATACATAAACTAAATCACAATCAAAATAATCAAATAATCAACTACACATCAACAAATTAACTACATTACAACTATAATCAGGAACAATTAACAAGATAAACAACTACAACAAGTATAAAAACAACAAATAACATAACAAAATATAATAAACCACACACTAATAATTTGGAAAACATAATAAATAAACATAAAAAAAACAATAATAAGCATCAAACCCACACGACAATAAATTACAAACCTCACACAATACACCAAACCCAATATAATACATAAAATCACACAATCACAGCCACTTAAAATAATAAATAATAATAATATAATAAGTAATATAATACATATCAATAATATAATAATAATAATCAGAATAATCAAATAATAATCATAATAATAATTATACAAGTAATTACTGTAAATATTATATATATAATAGAATATAGTATAATTACTATAAGATAATATATCTAAATGGTATAAAAAGAGAATATATATATATTACTATAATATATATAATATATATATATATTATATCATATACTAATTATTATATATATATATATAATATATAATTACAAATATACTATACTATAATATATCAAACCAAATATATATAACTCTAACTAAACATATACTAAACACCACTATAAAACCATCACAAATTATATATATACTATTACAAACCCTAACTACAATATCACACTAAACACCTAATATAACTCACTACTAACTAACATGTCACTATACAAACAAATACTCTCAACACCTATTCTACTAACATACAAAAATTAAAGAACACTCCACACCAACAACAAACTACGATAATAATAATACTATATATTATAATACTAAAATAATATTAATAAATATATAACATACTATATATTTATATGTTTATATACTTAAGTTATAAAAATCTAAATAAATAATAAAGATATAATGTAGATAATATAGAATATAAAATAAAAACAGATATATATATATATATAAAATACAATCTATATATTTATATATATATAAAGCGTTAATTACTAGATAGAGGCAAATTTGCGCTTTTGCGCTCTTAAAAAAGTTGTTGAAGTGCAAATACAAAGGGCAACATTTTCATATATTATCGCGCACACAGCAAAGAGCACACATTTATTGACCTAAAGACCACAATTGGGCCACTAATGCGCTTGCTCTTTTGACGCTTAAATCTCTGCGCTTATAGCTCCCTGTGATATATATAATACTATATAGTATATTTATATATATATATATATATAACTATAAAATATACTATATATTAATATATATCACAGGTAGCATGAAGCGCGAAAATCTAAAGCGCAAAGAGCAAAGGACATAGCCGTTCAATTGATTGTGACCTTTTACCGGTAACATAAATGTGTCGTTTTGGGTTTGCGCGTAAATATTGAAAAAGTGCCCTTTTGTAATTGCATTCAACAACTTTTAGACGCAAAAACGAGCACAAGATCTGCGCTCAATCCATAACATAAATTACAACACGCTTTAATACTAACTTAAAATCATACAATAACTATATATACCACTAATTAACAATATATCACATATATTAACCGAATATATATATATATATAATATATATATAATCCATATTTATAAATATATATATACTATATAAACAATACTATATATATTAATAAAATATATATATATAATATCATCTATATATAAACTTTAAGATGTATACATCAAATATAATAATAAAATAACTATAAAAATAATAATAATACGTATAGAAGTATATATATAAACTATATATATATATATATACTAATTTATATATATTTATATCATAATATATATATTATATATATATATTATAATATATATATAGTATTATATAATTATAAATATATATATATAATATATATATATAATATTTATTATTATAATATATATCAATATATATATATATATATAGTATATATAAACAATAAATAATATTATATATATATATAATTATATATATAACATATATAAATTATTATTTATTACTTACTTATTATATTATTATATTACTTATTATATTATCTACTTCATCGTACTATAATAATAGTATTATTTAATTCATATTATTATTATATTATATTATTATTATATATATAAATATTTATATTTAATATTATTATTATTATTATTATTTTATTATATTATTATTATCTATTATTTTATTATTATTATTATTATTATTTATTATTATTATTATTATTATATATTCATTATATTATTATTATTATTATATTATTTATTATTAATTATTAATAATAATATTATTATTATATTATTATTATTAATAATATTATACTAAACACTATATAGTTATCTACTATTATTAATTATTAAATATATTATATGATATATTATATTATTATTATATTATTATTATTATGATATATTGTTACTTGGGATTAGCGATTAAACCTTTTTATTGCTTTTGTTTAAAATGGGATAAAACAGATATGAATAAGTACTTAATTAAGAGAAAAAGAATAAAAACCGTGATCGTGAAGTACAATTCTTGAATTATTGAGTGTGATGCTGCTGAACTTCCCATGAAAAAAAGCAGCAAAGAAATCGACTTGGAGCACCTATGGCCCATTCTTAGTCAGTACTTTGGGTCTGATCAGAGTAAGAGTATTATTGAGGGTAATAGAGTTGATGCTGACAGGGAAAGATTGAAATGCTCCCAATGTAAAGAAAAAAAAAAAAAAAAAAAAAAAAAAAAAAAAAACCTTCAGTTTTTGCACTAAATAAAAAAAAATGCTTAAAATCGCACACGTTTTTGGAATTTCAAATGTAAAATGGTATTTTGAATTTTATTTCTTTTTAATTTTAAATCGACGCATTAAATTTCACATATTTTTAATTTACATGAATTAAGGTACTTTAGTTATGCACTTTTTAAGAAACATCCTTCTTTGCACAAGGAGCTATGCACTGCAATTGAAGGAGGTCAAAGCGAGTGCGGAGTTGCTCAACAGACAGTAGACATTCAGCTAAAAAGCGTCCAGAGCCACATTCTCCATCTATGTCGAAAATATTCTAATGGAAGAGAGCTCCTGAGTGTTGCTTTCAACAAGTAGAATGTTTTATTTTAAGTACATGTTAACTATAAGTGGTGTCAAACAATTAACAGGTTAAAAACTAACAGAATACAGTCCATACAAATATTTTCGAATTTGAAATACCAAGCTTCATCTGTCATTAATATCATTTCTCATAAAATATATTTGCCTCTAGATTTCTGCTACATGGACAGTTGCGCCTATTCACATTGTGAGAGTCTGGTTCTTTTCCGATTGGTGTCCCACCTGAACTCTGATTTTTCACCTCCCCTCCAGAAGAAAAGTGATGAGGGACCTTAATGTCGTCTTGTAAAAATAGGGTAGGCTGATTTAACCAAACATGATAAGCAAGGTCCACTTTATGTGGCATCACCGCCAAGACAGCGTGGACTGGGAACAACAAGGAGTTTTCTGTGATGCGGTTCACTGGATTACTGTGAATACTTTGAAGAGAGAAAGAAAGCTGTCCTTGCCTGGTAAGAGAGTTATCTGTGTCTCATAATTAGCACAGTCCTAGGCCACAATTTTACGGAATATTCTCCACAATTGGAGTGAGCATAAGGTCCTGTAAAAATCATTTAAAATAATGGCGTAATGTCTGAAAAAATATATAACTCAACATTAATAAGGAAACAACTATATTAAAAAAAATTATCTTCAGGTTGTCGGGATTACATAACAGATACCGGTGCAAATTTCTGTGAAGCCTTTCGGGTGGATGCTCATGCAGAACGGGTGACGAAGAGGAAGAAAAACAGGTACCGATTGCAGAGATAGAGTGGTTACGCGTGAAGAGATGGAGAAATTAGTGACACAGAGGTCCTGCAGACAAAACCTCTCCAACTAGAAAATCTGCTTGAAGAACATTTAGCCTATCTAACTAAATATCGCTGTTGCATTTCCCACACAATTAAACATCCTGTCTGCGTTACTAGGGATGTTCAAGATGTTCCTCCGCTGGTCTATGGAATGCCAAGGATTCCATTGTTAATAAGACACTTGCAAAAGCACAGGCATTGGTTGAATGCAAACAGCGAGAAATTACATGCTGCGACGAGATCAAGGAGTTGGGAACAAACTTACAGACCGGTGTTCAGCTCGTGGACCCTCAGCCAACTACGATTCATGAAAGACTGCTTTAGAACCTTGATGGCGCAATACACAATACAACACATTTGTATGAGCAAAACCTTGTCTTCAGTATTTAATAAAAGTGATAAGGTAATTTGCTGAGTACATTGAAATAATGACGCTTATTGCTGTTAGGCTTGATATGTTGCAGGATGAGAAGAATGCGTACACGGGAGTCCTATTGCCTAATCTCTTCCTCCTCAGGACAAGATCGGGGAAATGCAACGAGGGGTGGAAAAATTTAACTATGCCAAAAACTTAGTCAACTACTTACTAAAGCAACCAACAAAACAAAGAGGTAAAAAAGGGCTTTAAACCGAGTTTCAGAACAAGTATGTTTTTGATGCCTTTTGATTTGCTTATGCACAGCCCTGCACCCTCACCTTCAAATTCGAGTGGTACGTAGGTTAAATGAGGGGAAGTACCGAGCTGTCAGAGGCAGGATATTGAGGAAATAAATGTTAATTTGCATCGACCATATTTACATCTCCACATCAAGCATTGATGGTAATGGGACTGGAGTCTTGGAAGTGAAAAATTTATGGTGAGTTATTTTTAAAATTTGGATCTATATATATATATATACGTAATTATATATATATTATAATATATATATAATATATACTATATTATAATATATATATATATATATATATATTATATATATATATATATATATATATAATATATATTATATGACTTTAAAGTTTGTTCCAAATTTAAAAATACCACTTATATATATAGTTATATATTTTATATAATATATAATATATATAATATATATATATATATTATATGATTATATATATATATATAAATATATATATATATATATATTAAGTTTGTTCCAAATTATGAAATATCTTATATATAATATATATATATATAATTATATATATATATTATACTATATATATTATTATATATATATATATATATATATATATATATATAATATATATATATATATATTTATGATATATATATATATATATGTTATATTATATATATATATATATATATATTATATATATATATATATATCTATATATATATATATACATATATATGTATATATTAGATATAGTCTATAATATAAAGTTGTTCCAATTATAGAAAAAATATTTATATTATAATAATAATATATATTATATATATATATATTAATATATATATAAAATATATTATATATATTATATTAATATATATATATATATTGCTACACCATCCTCTGGTAGGACTTCTACGCCTGTCAGCTTGGGCCCAGCTCTTATTTCCTTTGCCTCGAAACTCTGGATCCTTAAGCCAACTCTAGAAAACTCTTTTCAGCCCAATGGTTCTTTCGATGCTAGTCCTTGAGTTTAGTACACTCGGGTAGGTTTTTACACTTTCAATGGACACGCGACCTTCTTCTTTTGGCCCAAAATCGTTCTCCCAGAGCTTTCCAGAAGTTCGTGTTTCTATGGCGCAAAAGTTTCCCGTGCTGGTTCCAGGAGTTTTCAAAGCAAAAAACAGAATAAAGGGCCGGTTTTGCTAGGCCCTGTCGCCCAAGAACTGCTGCGAGGAAATTTCTTCTTATGTCCTGACTGCGTCAATATAGTCCATTAGAGACATTATAAAAATTCATTTTCTTCAATATATATATTATAGTTTATATATATATCATATTATATATATGATATATATATATAATATATATATATATATATATATATAAATATTATATTATATATATAATTATATATATATAATATATATATATATATATAATATATATAATATAATATGCACATAATAATTTATATATATATTCACCATACACTGACATAATGTTCAAATGAAACTTGAAAAAAGATTTGAGTTCTTGATTACCATTTCTAAAACTGTAATATTTCAGAAACTGAGGCCCCATAATCCAGCAGACACCATCTGAGGAGAAAGTTGGGACAAACTCATTGGATAGCTGGACTGCGCAGTAATGCAATCACCTACAGTACCCTTTCTACTAGGTAACATGTTTCCCATGTGAATACGTCAGGAGGTTTGGGTGGATTTGTTTTTAAGTCAATACCCCATTATGCCTCTCAGCGCCGGGAGAGGTTGTTTTAGTCATGCCTGACATTCTAAGAGCATAGAGGGCAGAGGCATCCAGCAATTTTGAAAATTTATGCTTTGATTGAAAGGGAATAAACCTGGCTCGATTTGCCAATGAGGAGAGGAGGGAGGAAGAGATCGCAGATAATGGATATAGGATTAATCTTTTCTCATTCTTCGTGTTACACTTTGTGTTAACATTCTTTACATAACTTCGCTTATTTTTAAAATATTTTTTCATTTTTTATTTTGATTTTTTTTAAAATTGAATTTTTTTAAAAAAAATTGATTTGCGGACATTTTTGCGGACTAATTATTTTGAAAAACTGTGGCGCTTTTGCGCTTGCGGACTTAGTTTTTCCACTTTGCGCTTCTGCGTTTGCGTCGAGCGCCCAGCCTCGATTATATATATATATATATGCATATATACTATAAATATATGATATATATAATATATATATATATATGATATATATATAGATATTATATATAATATATATATATAATTATATCATATATATATATAGACTTAAGTAAATACATGTGTCCTCAAGAATAAATTATTGTATTGGAGGTTGGTTAATTAATTTGTTATATCGAAAAATTAATATTAAAAATTCGCTTTGCTATCAAAGAACTTACTTTTTTGTAATTTTTTTCGTGCCTTCAAATTGACTTTATTTTCCACTTCCATTTTATGTTAATTTTTTAGTTCTATTTCCACATTGATCAGTAATTAGTTGTATATTAATATATTATATTATATTTATAATATATATATATATATATATATATATATATATTATAATATATACTTATATAAATAATATATATTATATATATTATATATTATATATAATATATATTATAGTATATATATATGATATATTATATATTATTATATATATATTATTATATAGTATATATTATAATATATATATATTATATATATATTAATATATTAGTATATATATATATATAATATTATATATATATATATATTACTATGATGGTAGATTTTTTAATGCTCACAGTATGCAGCTAGAGAACGGCAGGTCCACAGCTACAAAGACAAATTAATATATTTGGAATCAGCCGAAAATTCTTAGTGATGGATTTAATTTTTTTTTTTTTTTTTTTTTTTTTTTTTTTTTTTTTTTTGAAGTAAATTTTTTTTTTTTTTTAACTAAAGGAATATCCTAGGGTAAAACCGCAAAGATCGCAGGAGTCGGGGTCTCTCGCCTCCGGTGGAGCGACGGGGGGGGACTAATCCCCCCTCCGGGATGGTCTCCGGAACCCCGCTCTTTGGTCTTTGGTGTCGCGGGGGTTCCTACGACATTCCCCTCGGGGTATGAAACGTCCCTCCTCTGTCCCCCGTTCGGCTCCGAGCCCTCCTAATTTGGTTGAAACTAATTTTGTTTTGTGTTTTGGAAACTTTTAAGTTTTGTTTTATTGGGGCTCGAGCCCGACGGGGGACAGAGGGGGGGGGGAAGAAGTCCCCCGCCCGTAGGGGTGGGTCGGAGGAACCCCCGCGACACCCAAAGACCAAAGGAGCGGGGGTTCCGGAGACATTCCCCGGAGGGGGGGAAATACCCTCGCGTCCACCGTGGAGGCACGAGAGACCCCGACTCCTGCCATCCTTGCGGTTTACCCTAGGTATTTCTTAAGTTAAAAAAAAAAATTTACTTCAAAAAAAAAAAAAAAAAAAAATAAAAACAAGTTAAAAGCCCATCCTTAGAATTTTCGGCTGATTCCAATTATAAATTTTTTTACTGTAGGACCTGCCGTTCTCTCGCTACATACTGTGAGGCATTAAAAAATCTGACATATATTAATATATATATTATATATAATATATATATATATATATAATATACTATTATATATTATATTAATATATAATATTATATATATAATATATATATATAATATAATAATTATATATATTAATATATATAATATATATATATATAATATTTATATATATATATATGATATATATATATATTTATATATACAAATAATAAATATTTTACGTTGAAATAAACAAAAAAATTAAATATAATGAATTGGAAAATACATCAATTTGAAGCACAAAAAAAGAAAAAAAGTCAATGATTTTTTATGCAATACAATTTTTAATTTTAAGTTTTTGCTATAAAATATTACACCTTTCCATACTAAAGTTATTTGGAGGACCTGTACTTACTTAAGGTCCCTATATTATAATCATAAATATATATATCTATAATATATATATATCT
>JABUQX010025682.1:0-20000 GCA_015478945.1 Trachelipus rathkii
TATATATAAATCATAAAGTAATGATATTAAATTTCAATTATATATTCAGTTTATAAAGTAATTTTAACATTTCAAATAAATATTTACATGTAGAAGAGTTAAAATTTATCCAATCACAGGTAAGCTCAGGATATGAAAAACTGTTTTCATAACTAAAGGGCAAAAGCGGATTAAAATAATTCTCGACAACACAGCGCACCTATAGAATAAGATTACTCATCCCACTCACAAGAAAAAACATTTCCTTCTACCTGCTAAAGGATCCTACCGATCCAACATGTTTCAGTTTAAAAATAAAAATAATAAATAAACTTCTTAGACCTTTACTGGAATTACCTTTTGACCTGTAATTAGATTAAAACGGTCGAATACAAAAAGGTTTACTAAAGTTATAACATATTACAGAAAAAGATCAGTTTGAAATATATTTTGAACTAGATAGGCCTAAATCGCCCCGGGTCAAAAAGGTTATCCATAAATTAGGCCTTATAAGTTATTTAATGACAGTCAGTTCTATCAGTAACTGATCTGTAGTACTATCTAATATTACTTTACATAACATAATAATAATAATAATAAAAGAAAATCGAATCAATTTTAAATTAAAAATAGTTAGTAAATAGCGATAATAAGTAAGTGAATAATTGTATTTTAAATAAATAATACAACTTTTAGAAATATTTATGTAGCTAAAAGAACTATTTATTGTTATACTTATTACATGGCTAAAGATGATGTAACAGTTAATTCATTAGAACAAAACAGCATAGCTTGGTGTTGGATGCTAGGGCTGACTTACTATTACTGATTTATTCTTAAGTTCCGGTAAAATATATTTTTTACTAAAATTTCATAAATATTTAAACAAAAAGTAATAACAGATTTTAATAATAAATTCTGTTCAAATATGATTGATTTTTATAGAGTTTAGAAACTTGAAAATTTATTATATTAAGAGTAATAAAATGTACGTGTTAATTTAATCATAAAATGTTTTAATAAAATGTATAATTAATGTTCAACAACAGATTATTTAATATGTTTAACGTGTGGTTGTGTAGTGGGTGTGTGTTGTGTTGTTGGTGTGTTTGTGTGTGTTTGTTGTTGTGTGTGGTGTGTGTGGTGGTGTGTGTGTGTGTGTTTGTGAATTTTGTGGGTGTGTTTGTGTGTGTTTGTTAATAATAATAACAATATATGATATAAAAATAGATCTGTTCAATAAATATAATAATAAAAATAAAATATAAAAAAATAATATGAATAAATAATAAAAATAATTAATACTAAGATTTAACTAAATACAAGTATTATTTAAATACTAAATATAAAAACATACATGCACATAAATAAATATTTAACAAGTTTACATATTAGGTGAAGCAATATTACATGAGTAAAGCAGTAAAACATGAGTAAAAGCATAGCAGTAAAACAAAAGCATTATAATCCCTTTGTTGTTAACACCTCTATGATTACGATTACTGCTTTAAGTATGTAATTTAATAAAATATATGAGATAACATAAGGCACTGCAGTTTGTGTAGAAAAAACTTAATTTAAATGAAAGCATAAACATGAGTAACATGACGGGTTTCTTTTTTTTAAATCACTGTTAATGCCGAGCAACATTGTTAATGCAGAGCAAAGACAATCTTTTAAAAGTTTAAGCAGTAAAACATATAAGTAAGCAGTAAAACATGAGTTAAAACAGTAAAACAGTAAACAAAGCATACTAACCCTTTTGTTAGTAAAGCACTCTATTGATTATAATTACTGCTTTAAGTATACTGTTAATAAATATAAGTTAAGCAGTAAAACATGAGGTAAAGCAGTAAAACATGGTTTAAAGCAAGTAAACATCATGAGTTTATAAGCAGTAAAAGAGTTACGCTGTAAACATAAACAAGCATACTAAGACCCTTGTTCTATGTAACACCTCACATTTGATAGATATGCTTTAAGGTATGTAAAGCTTATGTTTTTAATAAATTCGTACAAAATTTGTAGCTAAATTAAGGCAAAATATATCAGACACTCTGGTTTTTTTTTCTTTTTACCGGGACATTTTTAACAAATTAAAAATTAAAGATTAGTAAAAAATATAAAGAAATAATGTTAATAAATAGATGTGTTAAATAATAGGTCAGGTACAGTTTTAAGATCGCAAAATGTTTTTAATAAAAAGTTAAAGTATGAAATAAACCAATGTGACTCATGTATATATATTTCATTCCTCCGGAAATATTGCGCACTGGGGCGCACCGCGTGTACGCGAAATATTGCGCAGCACGACATGGTAGCCGAGCGCGGCAACACGCGGGCAGGGACGCGCGGCGGACCGGCGGCAACCGGCCCGGCGATTGCGCGGATGGCAGTGTTCGTCTAGACTATTGTCGGCTTTTGTACAGCGGCATGCTGCCCTGGTATCAGCTTATTACTAGAGGTAAGACAATCAATATTACGTTTTTCTGGCCGGTGGACCACAAGATGAACAATCAATTAAATCTGAGTACATCAAAGTGAACATCAAAAGGACGTCAAAGAGATTCAAGATAATCGCATATAGTAGGTTTGATCAAAAGAGACGTCATCAAAGATGACGGCATCAAAGCATAGAATCAAATATCGAGTGTAGCTGAGCATTAATGTCGTAATGATATCTGTTACGAGGTTAAGTGTATAGATCAGTGTAAGGTCTATGGTTGGAAGTGCCGTATAATGTCATAGTGGATTGAAGTTCTATGGAAGTATGTGTCCTATGGCGTAGAGTAAGAGTGTATAAGTGTCATATGATGGCAATATAAGTGTCTATGGATTAGTTAGGGTAGCCTAGTGCCTTATTAGGGTGTTATTTCTGTAGGTAGGAGTGTGAGTACTTGTGTGGTATTGTGAGTGAGTTAAAGTGTGTTCAAGCATATATATGTTTATAGTCGGAGATGTAGATAGTCACAGCGTAAGTGTCATATGGCTAGTTAAGTTATATAATTTCAATGTTGTAACTAAGTTAGTAGTCTTCATAGTGGAGTTAAGTGTGTATAATGTCCATAGTGACGATGGTATAAAGTTCATGAGCATCTAGGGAGTCGAAGTGTCCTATGCTGGTGTAAGTGCAAGTTCATAGGTTGTAAGCGTTAAGTGTGTTATTGTTGATGTGAGTAGTTTATATCTAGTATGGCATTATTTTGGTGTATCTGTGTGAGTGTAGCTGCTACTCGCTATGTATTTGGTAATATTGAATGTGGTCATTTATATAGCAAAGCTATATTTGTAGAATAATATAGATTAGTAATTGCTAGTATATAGATTAATAAATAAATATATATATATATATAACATATAACTATATTACTATTATTAATATATATAAATAATAGATATAATTTATAAATATATTATATATATATATTTATTAGATATATAAATATATAATAACTTAATTATCATATACTATATATATAAATTATACAATATTTATAATAATATATTATAGATATAATTATATATTATTATCATAATATATATATATTAGCATATAGTACATATATATATATTATTAATATATATATTATTTTTTATTATATATATTATCATATATAAGTATATATATTTATATTATTATATATATATAATATGCATATTAATATTATAATATATTTACATATAAATATTATAATATTTTATATATATAATATATTATATAATTTCATATAGTATATATAATATATATATATATTATAGGCTATAATATAGAAAAAGACTAACTCTAGTAAGAAGCCCTAGCAATGTGTAATATAACACCAATCATTCCTGATATACCTTATACTGGTACACCAATATTTAAGGGCTATCTAGCTCAAGGGAAGCTAGAAAAAGACTTGAACAAAAAAATGAAAAAATACCATTCAGGAGCATTCGTCATTCGGCGAACATTTCTCTCACTTGCTCCATTGCACTCACTGCATCATTGGCACCTGGCACTCCTGGCACTCACTCGGCACTCATTATACTACAGAACACTATCCGAACACTCCTAGACATCTTACTGAATGGAATAAATTGTACTGACCATCAGAATATACTGATCATCAAGCGATCATCAATAATAGACCCCCAGCAAACGATTACCGTCATCTAAAAAAGCTACAGTCAAAATACTAAAGGCAAAATTAGTCCTCTAATAACTAATAGTTGACGAAAATTGGTTCTCAAATGCCCCTGAAGACCAAAGGGTTGGTCGAAATTAGGGTTGCATAACAAATAGGATGCCAAAATAGGTGGCAAAATTGACCCTGCGAAGACCCAAAGTCCAGCGTTTTTAGTGTTTTGTGTGTAGGTGTAGGCTAGTTTAGTTAGCTAAGTAAGCTAGGGTATGGCTACACATGATCGAGTGTAGCTTTGTTAGCTTGTTTAGATAAGTTCAGAGTAGAAGGTGTAGGCTAACTTTTTGCGATTCTTGTGGATAATGTTTGTGTGCGTGTAGTTTTTATCTGGTGGTTGTGTGGTTGGTGTGTTTTGTGTGTCGTGCGTGGAAGTTAAGTAGGGGTGTAAGATAGAGAGTATATCACGTGTCCGAAGTAGATTCCAACTCCTGCTATTATTATTAAATATTTTCTATGTAATATAATAATATATTATATATATATATATATATAATATATTATTAACATATATTCTATTATAATTTTTATATAATATATAATATAAATCATATTAATATTATATATATATATATTATTATATAATATATATATATTTATTTGATTATATTATTATATATTATTTATTACATTATATTATTATTTATATTATTATTGATTATTATTTATTATTTATTTTATTTATATATTTTATATTTATTATTATTATATATTATTAATAATATCATATATATTAATATATTTATTATATATTATTATTTAGAATCGGCTCCACGTGCACCGTTATATTAGATTTAAAAATATCTCATCCTCAGATTTCACGTTTGGATCTGTGGACTATCTCCTTAACTTTGCTCGGTGAGTGATGTTTTCGATTTTCTGGTTTATATTATTGATATGACCAAGTGAATTCAATAGGTTAAAGCATGTCTTGAGTCAATATAAGGTGCTGGCGAGGTAGCAGAAGAGGTGGAAGAGTAGGGAGTATGGCCGTGGTGTTGTGCGGTTGTTTGTGTGGTTGTGTTAGGTGTGGTAGGGTTGTGTGTATTTATGATGTGCTTTTATGGTGTTTGTGTGTGTGTTTTTGTAATTTTATGCAATTTGTGTTGTTTGGTGTGTGTGGTTAACAATCGTGTTGTTGTTCTGCTTTTTGTAGTGTGATTGGTTGCTTGGTGTGTTATGTGGATAGCTGTGTGGATATAGAGGTTGTGATGTCTTTCTGTAGAATCATTGGTTAGGTCTCAAGTAGATCGATTCTCAAGCGTTTAGAGGTATCAAAGGCAGAAATATCAAACCAATAAAGCACAAGTGGCTCATATAAATAGACGTGGCCACAAAAGTTGACCCATGGAAACTAAGGGGGCCTAAACATGCAGCCAACGGTACACGCTTATCTCCGATCTCGTATTTGTGCGCGCCCCTACTGCGAAGTTGGTCGTCAAGACACTACAAGCCACAAAGGTTCAAGGCCAAAAAAGGTCAAAGGCCAAAATAATTACAAGGCCAAAAAAATCACAAGGCCAAAAAAAATTACAAGGCAAAAATGACCTCTCCAATATCCTCTCACTACTATGAACATATTGATTGTAAAATTGCCACGATCTATTTAACAGTAAACTTTTAATATTGAATAATTTTGCAAAATTATTTATCTAAATAATTATTAAATACTTAAAAATGAAAAAAGTTTTTAATATCTCGATTTTACGTATACCATTAAATCAGAATAAAATTATGTGACAAGATTTACATATAAAATGATTTTATTCGTATATAAATTCTTACTATATTTATAGGAAGATTAATAAAGATAAATCTAAAAATTAGTATATAACAATTTAACCCAAAGATAAAGATAATAGCTCATAAAGTCGGTTTATATTAACCTAACAAAAATTCATTTCCCAAAAAGATCTACAACAATGAAAATGAATAAAAGAAAAAAAAAATGATAAACAGAGCCTACATGTTAGAGATACACCCATCCCATTGTAACCGTCTCAATAATCCACAAACCCACACTCTATTATCTCTTATTCATATGCCAAATATGAATCCACAAATTACTAAAACCAGAAAAGTTCTATAATTTTATTAATAACACACTGGGAAAAATGAATTATTAAGTAATAATCTAATCGGTATCTATGTTATTATTTTCGATTTGGTTAATGCTACTAGTTATTAATAATATTATTATTGATAAATATTGATATAATATATTTATCTTATGTAATTAATATTATATATATTTATTATATTTATATTAAAATATATATATATATATAATATATAAATATAAATAATATTAGTTATATTAGTATATTTCTTCAATATTATTATATTTTTATATATATTTTATATATAGTTTATATTATATTTATATATATATATATCTACTTTATATTCTTCCTAAATCTTAATTAAATTAAAGATATTAATATTATAGTTATTATGTATAATATCATATATATATTATGTAAATATGTATTAAGCTTTGTTTTCTGATATCGATCCGATGTTTATTTGAATTATCCGATTGTGGATGTATTAATAAAAATATATATTAATAATAAGATAATAATATTATATAACATAATTGATTTTATTAATATTATTATATATATGATATTTAAATTATTATATTTTAATCTTATGTATTATTATATTTATATATATATTATATTAAAATACATATATATATTATTATATATTATATTATAATAAAATATTATATATATATATACTATTCAATTATACTTTATCTTTATACATAATCCAATGATGTTATTTAAGATATACGTCTATATATAATATATAGTATCTTTTTAATTTACGAGGGAACCCACCCCCCCCCCCCCTACCAACGAGCCACAATGAAGCCTCCACACTAAATACTAAAATCAGCCACCATGGAGCCCTGGCAATATATATGTATGACCAGCAAATGCCAACGGAAGCATTTGTTAGTGAAAGTGATAATATACTTGCAGTCAACATAATAAAAAATCGTTAAAATAAAATATAATTATTCGACTCATATCTCTCTCACTTTTTCTAGGCAAAACATTACCAAACAAAAACTTACCCTCTAAGATGATATGTTCCCTGAAGATACAGCAGAAAAACATTTTGTGCTAAAGAAGGAAGATAGAATATTTTTAATATGGATATTCTTAAAGGGTGTATAGGACACCATGTAAAGTAGAAAATAGTCAAACAACAGCGAATGTTCCAGGATAAAGAGGGAACAATCAATGAGATATATAACAGATGCAGGGTGGCACCGGCAAACATTGACAAATGGGAGAGTAGTCTTATTACATATAGTGAACTGTAGAGTAATATTCATGCTGTGCCACATAACTGAGTGCGTTGCTAGAATACCTATGTAAGACTGTCATATCTGCGTACTTGTCGAGAGTGCAGATCAACCGAATACACCGATGTCGAGCTTTATTGTTTTTGAGTTTCCATCTTCCCGCCATCGCTTCAGATCCACACTCATGCCAACCAGAAATCGAACCTGAGATCGGCTAGACGAAGCTCGATATAAGTAATCAGTTTGGAATGAGACGTCCTACGTCGCAATGCTTCTCGCACAGAGTTACCTGGAACAATCCGAGAATAGAAGGCGAGACCATTATTGCCTTCCTCTGTCAGTCCGATTTCCATTGCCTACGTCTCCTCCCACATGAAGGATCTCCAACATAATATTTTTGCTGACCGATAGGAGTTAAACGAAGGCAAAAATATGTTTTGGTATCATCATGTGTTTTAGATTAGTTTTAAGCGCTTGTAACGCGCGAAGCGAATCTGAATAAACTACATATGATGTGATCGTTGGTTAAAGGTTAGAATTCAGAGACAAAGTCAAATCATTTATAGCTCGATAACTCTGACAGTGGTAAAAATTGAAAGCATAAGGGGAGGTGATAAGGAGACTGGCCTGGTCAGGAACAGACGCACAAGCGCCCACCACCTGTCACTATCTTTAGAGCCACATGTACACTGGAAGAGAATCATCTGAACTGCTTGAGACCCAAAAATGATGACTTTCAAACCATAGGAAGCACGAGCAGGCAGATTTGAGAGAGAATGATCCAAGAGCCAAGCAAATGGTATGGAGAGGATCCAATGCGTGCGTAACAGAGTGTACCCGTTCGTCCAAAAAGCAAGGAGCAACTTTTTGAAAAAGGGATTGAGGGGAAATTAAAGATTTTATTCCGTGCTTGCCAAATGCCTATTTTATGTAGGTATTCTGAAAACTACCTCCCGCCAAGAATCCGCGGCGTTTTGTCCATGGCCCCAGAACGAAGTTTGGGGTTTTGCCCCGAAGAGAATGATAATTATCTCCCTCAGAGCTTGTGACTACCAATTCTTTCGCCTAAGAAGAGGGGGGGGAAGTAGGACGGGCGGAGGAGAAGTATCTCAACGAAAAGGGACTTTTATTACTTTACTTTAGTTTGAATATTTACTTATGTTGAATAAAAAAATTCATTTCAAATATGCGATTTCTTAAATTACCCTCCCTCTGTATATAAGGGTGCGTTGCTCTAAAAGAAGGCAACACCAGTGCTTAGGCAAGTTGATGGCTCATCTATTTAGATCTCACTCAAGCTCACCATTGGGACGATCGAAAATCCATGAAATCCGGATCGCTTAGTTTTGATATGGCAGCAAGAGGCTATGTAGTATTGTTTATGGAGCTATATATTGAACCATTAATATCTACCACAGTCCATAATCCCAGTTTCTAGATCTTGATATAATAGATTGGACAATCGATAAAGCGGTAACAATGGATTTGCGCATCAGCACCTACTAAATTTTGAGGCGATATGAGATGAACGTTAACAGTCAAAGAGTATTGACGTGACACAGGTTTTTTAGTTATTTAATCGGTGAGCATTATGTTATAATGGTCATAAAGACTGAGCCTCGACAAATATTTAGACCTGTGAATAGTTACAGTAAATGGTGATCACATATATATACAGATTAGCGTGTTTTCGTGAGAAATATAGGTCTAGCTAATATTCATTCGATTCCCTTTTTTTACTTAGAATAGCATCTGACGATGTTATTAGTGATGAGAGTATAAAAAATGGAAAGCCATTTGGAGTAAGCCTACTGAGTGACAATTTATTTCAATAGCTAGATTGAAGTTATGTCCATTTACGGATAAGGAGGCCTGGCCACCGGCTATGATTATAATGCTAATTCAATTCATGAAATCATAAGAAGAAAATTGACAGTGGCATGAGTAATATAAGAATATGGGGTAACTAATAATCATAAATCTAGAGGAGAAATAGTATAGTACTATATTAAACCTACCCTGCGTGAAACCGCCTCACCATAGAATGTAGTATTATACCGGTGACGAATAGAGAGCATCGAACATGCATGATCTGTAGACAAAAAGCCATTTAATAATAAGATGAGAGTTGTGACACTCGCGAATACTAGAGCGATGTAATTGTTAAGAAGGATCACAGTTCTCCACGTGTGTCGTAACTTTTTCAGTCAAAGAATAGACGCAATAACCTATCATCACCAGTGTGAGTAAGGTCTACCCGGCATGTCATGTATCTAGTTTACAATGGATGTCGGCGGAATCATTACGATTTTTAGCGATAACAAGATAATTAAATGGATAGTTTATTGAAAACATTACTGCCGTAACTCTTCCAAACATAGTGAGGGAATATAAAACACCGGTACTCTAAAACCCATTATTCTCAATAATTTACAGCTTATTAGCATACGCATGATAAATATCTAATATGTCATTCGTTTACTCGCCCGTCGGCATTACTATTTCCAGGTTTGGGATAGAATAACAAATGACTGTATCACATATAGTATGGAAAAGAGGATCATCCAGTATAATTCTATATATCAGCAAAAAATGCGGTATGACTGAAGTAATGAGTTAATACGGAGCTTAAATAACTATTACGATAGATCTTGTCTGACCAAAGAGCACTCGTCATTTGCTATCCGCCGTGCATTGATTGAACCTGCAAGTGTAAAAAAGACGTTGTATGATATATCTTCCTTCGTGATTGAAGTCTTGGCCACAGTGCCTGTGTCAGTTCTCATTTGAGTCATTCAGTTAATTGTAGCCGGAAATGAACTCGAGGCTTAGCGAACTAATAACTATACGCATCCTCGTAGTCCACCGCAGATCAATCGTATCTAATTATAATCAGGTCCATAACGTATAGCTATAATGTGAGTAATATTAGATTCGACGAGGCTATGATTTCTGTTAACACTTTACAACTAAAGAAGGTGAGTTGTGCAGTTAACTAGACGATATGTATTTCAAAAATATTATATTTTATTGCGCTGTTTGACTTAATTTCCGAGATCTCGCTGCCGGTTGCTTTAAAAATAATTCATGTATTGGCATTAAGTACGTGTTTTTGTTAATTAGCCTGTGAGTAGAGTCTTATTCTTCTCTCTGGATTATGCTTGTGCTCACTGATGGCCATCACAATAGGTGATGTCCCGACCGCCTGCCTAATGAATAGAACTGTCACGTATTGCAAGCTTCCGATGCATGAGAATGACTACTTTCTGGAAAATAGCAAAGTCGTATCATCAACAATTCGTAAATCCTTTATTAAGGAGAAGTAGGGATATACGGTGCTGATAAAAGGAGGCTCACTTCCGCGTTATGATTATAACCAGCTGGAGTTGTGGATTTTGCAATTGGGATGGAACAAGACTTCATTTATACTGACATTTGAGGTTAATTGATCGCTGCCGAATATAATAATACAATAAATAAGCATATGGACCAGGTAAACCGATCCTATAAGGCATATAGAGTATGCAAAAGAAATATCAATCAAGAAGAATGTGTGATGATCTAACGTGCATAGGTGGAATCCTTGGTTAAGTCAACCAGAGTAAAAAGGGTAGTTTTAGATATCATATTAAAACTTGGACTAAATAATGTATAGTGAAAGATGTAACCCAAATAGAGGTGGCGAGGTTGAAGTATCGCCTATAATATAACACGAGGCAGGAGTCTTTGAAAGAATCTGCTAAGTCGACCTTATAAATTCCCCTAACTACTCGAGCCCTAGTTAGAAATTAAATATATTATATATTATATATTATATAATATTAAAATTAAATTATTATATATATATATATATAATATAATATTAAAATATATTAATAATTAAATATATAATATTATATAATATTTAATATGCTAATTGTAATATTACTTTATATTCCTTATAGGCCTGTACAGTAATTAGTAGTCTATAATATGTTAAATAATGTATACAAATAGAATAAATATTCAAAATATAATAATATAATATGAATTAATGTCGTTATTTGCGAAAATATCTGAATATATTTTATTTAGTATATATTGAATAATATTTATATATAATTAAATATCGCATACTATATAGTATATATTTTATATTTTCTCATTATATATTCTAATTTATTAATACTACAAAACTATTTAAATACAATTTTTAAATCGTAATACTAGTTGCGGACCGGAGTAGCCCCAATACTCAAAATAGCAGATGCACAACAAATCCTACCAACAGCCTAAATGACAAAAAGATTTTAGCAAATGTATTATATAACAAAACTTTTATTTGTGCACTAGTATTGAAATTCAAAATTTAAAGACGGTATATTATCTGAGAAACTCAATTATCCAAATTTCTTGAATTATTAGTAGTGTCATTCTCTTTTCATTCATTATATTGTATGCTGTTGTTAGCATTGCTAAATACTCTTCACTCTTAACACTAGTGAAGACTTCGCTAAGTATTTTTCCTTGCAAGATTTACTCTATACGTGGAGTATAACTTTTGTAATTTATTCTCGTTAAGAATTTTGATTGCTAGAATGTCTATCAAACGGCCTACTAGATTTTATATTATAGAACACATCTTGTTTTTTATACCACTCACCAACCACAAAGAGCCTCTGAAAATATTTTGGTTCAAAATATTTGTGTAGAAATGTGTTTATGGAATATTTTGAGCAATTTATGGTGTTCAAGGGTGGATTAATTTCCTACGATCTTAAAGATCGACTCAATTAGCTATAATAAGTCGGTGTAACAGTATAAGTTTATGCCAGTATGGTTGAGATGCACGGTCATTCCGGACGATATTATAGTATACCCGTAACCCTTGGTAATCTACATGAATACGAAGGATTAGGAATTGTTGGATGTGCAGTAACGTACTAATTAGACAACGTGTGTTACCCTCGATGTCCGCATGCTATAGCTGTAAAATTTGTGATTATAGTTGTAAATTTGCTATTATTGTAGATGAATAGTCAGATACTTCATCTGGGGCAGATATCTTTTACAACCTAGAAAGGAACTTTCAATTAAATAATAATAAATTTATAGTAATTCAGCGAGACACATTATGCTGGTTACGGTGGATTACTTAAGTATACGGTATTACTATTGGGCTAAATTTACTTATCAGACTCATAAGTGTGAAGTGTTCAACTAATCTGGCTTTGATTCTCAGACCACATGTTCTGACTAGTATGGTGTACAGCGAATTATGGCGACTATAAGTAGATGAGAATATAAAAAATGTGTCATGTAGTTGGTACAACACGTAGTTTCATAGACTAAAACCTAGCAGATAAACTACATCACACGTACGCTGCTCCGCCGCATCCTTCGGGGGTTCGTAAAGGGGACGCTAATACCACCCTCGTTGTTTAGTGGGCACATATAGCTGATGTATAGTAGTGATATCAGTGTGTTGCTCATATCCAAGTTAGGGGTGAAGACTACTGTTTCTCGGCTCCAGAACCTGCCGCTGCCATCCAGGTCTCAACCGACGTGGATGGCCTTACTTAGGCGATAAGGTATGCATCCCTATCATTCAGGTTTGTGCAGAGTTTCTTTCGAAATGATATGCCGCGTGTATAGATTCGACATTAAATTTTTTCCAACGGGGTATACATGTGAGTCATAGTATCCTGGATACTCTATACACGTGAGGTGCTTCGGATGATATATTATATATATATTATTTATCTATAGTCTGTATACAATTAGTTGGTGGCTAACTATAGTACTACTGATACTAAGTATACATTATGTATACTTGATATTATATATATATATAGGATATTACATATTACATTATACTAGGAATATCGTCTATATACTAATATATATATTATATAGGGTTGAAGAGACATGGATGAGAGAGTAGAGAATATTGTGTAATGAAATTTGAATTAGATTTCTTTAACTATCCGTTAAGGAAAAATACAACATATAGATCTACCATTGCCAGCCAATGAGTTATACATATATCTAGAATTGATGAAAATAGTTAGGCGGCGTTGGTGAGTATGGAAAGCAAACCTACCATCTCGTTGTTAATTCGTTAAAAAGAAATAGAATTAAATAATGAACAATTTTACAATATAACACATGTAAATTTTTAACGCTACGAAAGGGAGACGTATTTTAGCGTTACGCCGATAGTCTGTCTTGATAGATGCGAACTCCTTCTCTCATAGTTGAGGAACATATCGGTGACGTGTCCATAGGGGTTTACCCGCTTATAGCTTAGTATCTCATTTTTACTGATAGTACATGTTTCGTATATTCTACATCTTATTATTTCCTCTCTTTATTTACCACATTTATTTGCTCTATATACTATATTAATTTCATCAACCCATACCATTAAAATATGAAGTGCTTTTAAAAATAAGAATTTTAAAGTCATAGCCACAACACTATTATGAGGTCTAGCTATGCCCTCTGGCATTGACATTGATTGTCAGTACGGTGGTAGTGGAGGTTGCGTTCTTCAATTTGGGCGTTGGATGACGGTCTTCTTTTATTGAGAAATATTTCGCACTTAAATTTTTTTTAATTATTTTTCCTTTGTGATTGAGCATACTCTTTCTTCTTATTATCTTTAAACTTCATCTTTATTTTTTAACGACTCAAATGTTAATTATTTTCTGATCATTACTCTGTTGATTAATCATTTTCAGCCTTTCGTTTACTCAATTCTAATTCATAACTCTCCAGCTGTATTATTTATGAGTTGTATTGGTTTATCATGTGTTTATTAAGTCTTCGAGAATTTTATACCCTTATATTCTAAATGCTTTCTATTCAATTTTACTCTAGTACCAAATTATAGTTAATGTTTTTGTCTAGATATTTCCTAGATTAATTCTATCGAGTATCTAGATTCTAGAACATATTTTTGATTGATAATGGATTGCGTATTTCTCAAACTTTCGCTTCATACGTTTGTAATATTGATATTGCAAATTATAATACTTTCTACTTGGCTAATTAATTTCAAAACACGTCTAATCTCAAAACTTTATGAACAGAGCGTATCAACTCATTTATATATATTATCTTTTGAAAGATGTTAAGATAGTCAATAAGTGCTTACGCTAGGGAGTCTAGCTTGGAGCAACTAATCTCTCTTAACTCTTCCTCTTCATATATTCTATCTATATATATACTCATTATATATTATAATACATATATTTACAGAACATAAACTCTATTATAGCTATTTCTCTTTCATCTCTCTCTCTCTAATTTTGATATATGTGGTCGCTTATTATCTGAGTTTTGTAATGATTTCGTGTTACATTTTTTCATCATTAATTTTATATCATTTTAGTCCTTTATGTTAGCGTATCGGAGGAATATATCTTTACACACATTATATATACTTCGAAATCGACTAAAGCTTTCGACGAATGTTTCTCTTAGTGTGTAAGTGACTGTTTAAATTGGAGAAAGGAATTATAGTATGTTCTCTGGTGGTGTTATTTGAGTGCTTCGAATTTCTTTTCGCTCAGACCCTGTACTTCTTGGTTTCTACATAAGGGTGTGTTCGCACTGTTATGCTATTTTATTATAATGAGTTAAGATTCACCTGGAAGAAGCAAACTTCCGCGTAAGTGTAATATTATATATTATATATATATATTGATTATTACATATATATATATTTATTATTATATATATAAATTATTTTATACATTTATTACTTTATAAATTTATAAATATTATATATATATATATACTCTGTAATACGAGAGTTGCTCACAAATCTGAGGTGGATGTAGTATGCTATTCACACGCTCTGTATTAATAAAGGTGGTAGTCATATAGAGCTATCTCGTTTTATCAGCTCTTCTCTCTTCTTACTCGTCTCTCTTATCTCTAATCTCTCTTACTCATCTATCTCTCTCATCTATCATCTCGTACTCTCTCTCTCTCTATTAATCTTCTACTTAATTCATTTCTACTAATGGATACATGCTCTTATCATGAATCATCTCACAGTCGTCATACCTGATCTACATTGTCACTCATATTCAGTCTCACCTTTCGCTGTGCTTCTATGACCCTAACTGAACATATATATACCTTCCCTATTCTACTTTCCACTACATTTTGACTTGCTAACTAATTATCAAATCTCTTGTATATATATACCTATGTGGGTAGCTTGTTCAGCCTGTTGAATTGGCTTGAAGCATGGCATTACAACTAACTTCTGGTGGAATATTATGGTAGGTATACATGTGCGAGTACCTTTTAGTCATCAGAGAGACTAACACTCACACTCTACACTACCACACAACTATCACTAAACCATATATATTTATATTTTATTAATATTATATATCTGTTTAAATTTTAATATCTTGTTTTAGAATGCAATACAATGTATTGATTCTGATAAATTTTTGAGAGAGTAGTTACGTTGATGAATTGCTCAAATTTTCCGGAATTTGCTTTATATTATACTTTATTTTATTTTATCTTTAGAATTAGTTTATATATATATATTAATATATATATATATGACGGGGATTACGGATGAATAAACTATTGAAAGAAGGATTTCATTCCTCTCTTGATCTTAATGGCTTAGTAATTACTATGAGTAGTTATTTATATACTTACCTATAGATATATATATATAATAGTATTATATATATATATATATATAATAATATATATTTAATATATTTTAATATATTATATATATATTATTATTAATATATATATTATTATATATTATATATATATATATATATTATATAATAATATATATTTAGTTTAAATATTAGAAAATATGTACATCATATATATATATATTTGAGTAGAGTCAGAGGCATGACATGAGTTGGGGTATAATCAACATTCATGGCCAAATTATATATATAACGTATGATATGTTTAAATTTTCTAATGATCATCATACAATTTATAATATATAGTAAGCATTTTTTTGTTTCAATTAATATATGATTGATGGTTGTGGACGAAGATATGATATATGACAGATATTTTTTATAATTATAATGATATTTTATTATGTATAAATATGATTTCAATAGATGGCGAGAAATCCAGAGAAGGAATATTTCACATATTTATTTAAATATGAATAGTAGATGGGATAGTTACTAGTATTTAATAATAGTTTTAAAATGATATATGTGGGTGGGCGATAAGACGTTTATCTGGATACACCTGATAGTCGAATACTAAACTTATTATGTCGAGGGTATATCGCGTGCGTAGATAAATATCGCGCGATAAGGCACTCACGGCTTAAATGATCTCAATCCAGATGTGTATTAAAGTTGTACGGTATGATATATAAAAAAACGCTGTATTTGAGATTTTATTATTGATTATGTTGAAAATTTGATACATTTTTCACCTATTTTTAGATTAATTAATTTTTCTGTTTCTTTACAGAGTGTATCTTGTTCTACAGAATGGTGTATGTTTTGGACATGGTGACTTATCTATAAATAGAATTTATATATATTATCTGGGTCCTGAAATTTTATTTCCTAAGTTAGTTTCTTTTTGTTATATTAGAATTATATTTAATATTTCTAATTATTTATGTTCTGATATTAGATCTAACCTGCTTATATAAAAGCTATAAAGTAATAATGTTCAAAGAAATGACGATTTCAAAGAATATATATATTACAATTAGACATCATATTCAATTTTAAAATAGCTTCATTCATGATGGATATCCTGTTGAAAAATGATATTTATGAATAGTTTTTGTTGAAGTGAATGAAACAAGCAAGAAGAATGTTCTCAAAGCCATTGCAGCGCAGGATTTGTTGCAAGAGGTTAGTTACGGAGACAGTCCTTATGAAATCTGACACCTTCTTCATGTTGGTGCCTTTATTCATTTTGTTGGGCTCGGCTATTAGAAAGGTCTTAATAAAGCAAACAACACAATCCATCTGTTGTTGCCTGTCATTTGATTATTCTATCCACCAGTATTTTAATAATATATTTTCCAAAGTATTTAATTTACTGTTAGTGTTTATTTAGATAATTTTTTTTTACATTACACTTCCAGATCTGTTATTTTTTAAAAATAATATATTCCTAACTATTTGTAGTTTTATAAGTTTTTTTTAGTTGGTTGTTGATTTTATTTTTTAAAAAATAGTTTTATTTTAAATATTTATTTAGTTGTTTTATTTTGAATAGTTTTATAATTTTTATTTCCTACTCCCTTCATTCGATTTGTTTTTTGTTTTTCGGATGTACTTACTCTCTCTCTCATTTATCAAAATTCTTATATTGCTAATAACATTTTCCTTATTCTGGTGGGTAGATTTTTTTTGTCCTTGCTTTTAGTTGGAAACTGCTTCTAAACTTGCTTTTGATGTTCGCTTTTCTTAGAAGGCTTCTCCATGATTAAACAATTCAAGTGTTAGTTTAGATTTCTTGTTTGCATTAAATGCATGGTTTTTTTTTATTTCATAAAGCTTTCGAATATAAACTGAATTTTTTTATGTAAATTTTTAATTTTTATTTTGCATGGTATTAAATTGGTTTTGTTTATAAATTATATATATATATATATATATATATATATATATATATATATATATATATATATATATATATATATATATATATATATACTATTATATATTGTATATATATATATATATTTATATATATTATATTATATATATATATATATATATATAATATTGTTTTTTGTGATATATTTAGAACACACAATCAGGGATTAAGGCGTACAATTAAAATTATTTGTTAATAATAAAAATAAAAAAAGTATATATTATATATATATATTATATATATATACTAACATTATTATACTTATATATATATAATATATATATATACTATAATAATATATAGTATAACATTATAAAGATATATCATGCGCTGGTACTATTAAATGATTTAATGGGTTTGGTCAGTTGTTTGAATGCCTCATGGTTGTGGGTGCGAGTTTCTTTGGTTAACTTTCAAAAATTAATCATTGAGCTTTTTGAAGTTTTGTTTTGCATAAATTAAGTTGTCAATTCAAATATATATATATATATATATATATATATATATATTATATATATATGATATATATATATAAAAAAATATATATATATATATATATATATATATATATATATATATATATATATAATATATATATATATATATTATATATATGATCGAGAGTATATATATATAATATATATTTATATATATATATATATATATATATATATATATATATATATATGGTAGAGGATGTGTAGATCAAATCTTATTGAAACAAATGATGAGTAAATGAGTGAGAAAAGGGATAAATTGTATGACAGGATTAATAGGGAAGCTCTGTGGCAGGTGTTGGTGATATATGGAGTTGGTGGTAGGTTTCTGAATGGAATAAAATGCATGTATGTCAATAGTGAAGTGTGTTGAAGAATAAATGGAGTGGAAAGTGGTTGGTTTAATGTTAATAGTGGAGTGAAGCAGGGATGCGTTTTGTCTCCTTGGCTATTTAATTTGTTTATGGATGGGGTGATGAAGAAATTAGAGGTAGGGGATGGGTGCTAGACTGATAGAGAATTAGAGGTAGTGGAGGGTGCCCTGCTTATTGTACGATGATGATTTGGTTTTGTGTGGCAAATCTGAAGAAAGTTTGAGAGCATTGGTAAATGGGTTTGGAAAGGTGTGTAAAAGGAGGTTTGGAAAGTAAATGTAAATAAGAGTAAGATGATTTTAATGAGTGCAGAGAGTCTGGACGTGAAATCGTTTGATGGTGAGCAGTTGGAACATATATCCGAGTTTAAATATTTAGGCTATAAGTTGGATGAAATGGAAACCGAATGATGCATTGAACACGCTAAATCCCATTGAGATAAAGTTGCCGTAATTCCAGATGATTTCGAAATACGGAGGTATAGATCTAAGGTGCAATTTGTTCATTTGCATAATCTTAGCTGCGTGCTAGGTGTGAGAATTGATAAAATGAGAAATGAACGTGTTAGGGAGTAGTTTGGTTTGAAGATGGGCATTTATAAAAGAATAAACGAGTGTATTAAGATGGTTTGTGGTCATATGGAAAGGATGGATGATAGTCGGTTGGTTAAGCGCATGTATAGTGCTGGGTGCGCGGGTAATCAACGAGCTGGGGAACATGGAAAAGTGGATTGAGTCAGTAAAGGAATGTCTGAAGGAAAGTAATGAGAGTTTGGCAAATTTGAGAAGAGAGGTGCATAATAGGAGGGAATGGTAGGAGAGGGTGTGGTTGTGGGCTTGGCCCAGGGGATGAACCCTAAATTGACGAGATACCCCAGTGAGGGTCCGTCGCGGTCTTGTGAAGCTCTTGGGTGTAATTTTTTTTGGCTGCGACGGGCTCTCACTTAGGGGATGTTAAGGAAAGGAGGTGGGGTTTCCTTTCGACTTAATTCATGGTTTTTTATTGACTTTTCTGTTTCTGGTTT
>JABUQX010025682.1:22500-39921 GCA_015478945.1 Trachelipus rathkii
ATATATATATATATATATTATATATATATATATATATATATATATATATATATTATATATATATATATATATATAAATTCGTAATTAGTCATTATTACATTTGTGTTTTCGTTAATTAGCGATCATTATAAAAATTAAATATATATTTGAATAATGCTAGATGCATAAAGCAAGATATTTACACCGAAATTGTTTGTATTTGTATTTTTCGTAAACCCTAAGTAGGCATAAAAAAATCTGTACTTCATCATTATTATCTGAAGCAAAAATTTGCTTCAAGCAACAACTTCCTATATGAATGCGCGAGCGCTCGTTATAATATTAAAAAATAATAAAAAAAAATATTGAAGTTGATTTCGAGTTCCTTGTGGATATTTATTTAGTTCTGAATATTAAATGGTAAGATACAGCTTCTGTGCAATTGTATTTGAAAATGACTTCATATAGGAAATAGAAATACTAATTCTCAGGGGTTAATAAGAAGGGTATATTATATATATTACCATTTTGGTGCATACAACAATTTTACAAAAATTAACGACTAAAACTTTTTAAAAATTATTTATTTATTATTATTATTATTATTATTATTATTATTATTATTATTATTATTATTATTATTATTATTATTATTATTATTATTTTAATAATAATAATAATAATAATAATAATAATAATAATTAATATATAATAATAATAATAATAATAATAATAATAATAATAATAATAATAATAATAATAATAATAATAATAATAAGCTAAATCTGCTGTTTATCGAAGTATCAAAAACCTCATTATAGAACTTTCAAAGTTTTTTAATTATATAAATAAATGGAGAGTGGGCTAGACGTTTTTTTTTTAAATGTTATAAATTGAAAAGAAAATGTAAAGTTGGAAATATTGCTTATATAATATAAAACTATGAATTTTAGTTCCTCAGTTTGTTGTCGATGATTAGTTTAAAATCATAAATATTCATAAACAAAATTTTTTACTTTTGTGTAAAACTTAATATGAAAACGGAATTAATGTGATATTTGCATGGTTTAATTAAGTTTTACTTCATTGTTGCTTTCTTGTTATTCTTTATCGTTATAAAATCTTGGAAATGCTGGGCAGTTATAAGTGATTGATAGTTTATGTTCAATTCATATTTTAGTAATATATATACAAATATTGATGCTTCCTAACATTGAAATTATCTTCCTAAAGGTATAAACTATTAGTTTAGAAAAACTACATTATGTTTTAAGACTAATAAAATTTTATTAATGTTCTATCCTTGACCAATCATTTGATAACATACCAACCACGTGAGCAGAATAATTCACAGAAATCTTACTATATACAAAAATATATCGGCCTAAATTTTCACAGTGGAATGAATGAATCCCTTTGTGAATTTATACAAAAATGCTTTCAGTGAGTTGGGGAGCAATGGTGCTGAGTGGCGCTTATGCCTTTTCGCAATCCCTTCAGGCATTCCTATGTTTGCTTGCTTTTAGCAACTGGATGCTGCAAAATTGTACGTCATCGTCAGTAATTCCCAATCTCCTCCTTGGTACTATTTGATTAAGTTGGTTTCTAGTGTGCAATGAAGCTTTTTCGTTTACGTTAGAAAGAATGTATTGTAAAAATAGATTATATTATAGAATTTCCATTCAGTTAGGATAAGACTTTTACTTGGACTGTATACAAACTGTCAGCCCGTATATTGGGGCCACTTGGACTGTATACAAACTGTCAGCCTGTAGGTCCGGGACGTATTTTGTAGTGCTCTTTCCATTTCTACCATCATTTGCTGTCTTATCTAGCAATTCTAAATTTTAACATAAGTTTGTAGAGTTCGAAAAATATGATTAAGGGAAAAATGTAATACATTTATTCGGGTAAGTAATATTTTTTTTTTTTAATTTTAACATCTTAGCTTCTTCTCTTCATTAGGAAATAACTTTGGTTTTATTAGAATAAAAACTTTAGTTTAATTAATTTTGAAAATTATTTTAATTTAATTATTAAAAAAAAAAAAAATTTTAGCGTGAAAAGAGTATAGGTGTTTTAATATAAATTTTAAATTTTGAAATTGTTTAATAAAGGATGAGAGTTTTAAAACAGTATAATTTTTGTAACTGGGTTTTGGGGAAAGTTTCGCCAGTATTTAAAATTGTATGAATGTGGAAAATAAAAAAGTTTTACTTATATATATATATTATATTAATATATATTATAATGTAGAAAATATATATATATTATAAAAATATAATATAAATATATATAATAAAAATATAAAATAATATATATATATATATAATATATATATATAATAATATATATATATAATATAATATAATATATAATATAGTTTAGTTTATGCAGTTGTTGTTGGGGGCCCTGCGGGCTCGACGGATGCCTTCAAAAAACGTGATTATCTTCACAACGAACAGTAAGTGAACTCGAGGGATTGGCAAGGAGCCAACATGATGAATTACATCAATTAATTAGTTTATAACAAATGAAATAACGCAGATACTCAGGTTTTATTTTAAGGATTCCCTTGTGACCGCTCAGTGGGAAAAGATTTGGCCGTTCCCACAAGAAGATTTATATAGTCTAAACCAGCAAGTGCGTGAGGTATTGTTTAAGATCCACCTGAAGATTACTTTTTATTTACCTTCCAGACAATGCGTTGAAGACAATGATTGATTTCCATAAAGTAAAAAAAAAAATTATTACATAGAACCAGAAAGCTCACTAGCAGGAAAACTCAGGAAGCTAACTACTAAAAGAGAAGGCCGCACTGACCTGCAAAAGTTGTATTGAATTGATATATTTTCACATTTATAGCATATAGTTCTCCTCATTGGATCACGTACATATGTTGAACCTATATTAGTGTACAGGCACTTAGGTGCACATGATTGAATATCTTCCACCAAAATTCTTACTAAATATTTAGGAACAGATGACTGAAGATTGTGCAACTAAAATCTTCCAAAGTTTTTGAAATAATTTGGGGTTCTTCTTTATTATTATTTATATTATTATCTATGTACATTGGCATTCCAACACGAGAAAAACAACAACCCGCACTCCTTACAGAGATACAAAACTGACCTCTCTCTCTGTAAAAAGTGTTGAAATAATACTTATTCAGGCTAAAATTAGGATAATCCTTTTTTTATCCCGGGGCGATTTAGACCTCAAATTCCAGGTCAAAATATATTTCATACTGAACCTTTTTCTGTAAAAATGTGGTGCAAATAACTACTTAGGCCTAAATTTAGTCTTAAAATTTAGGATAAGCCTTTTTGTTATCCCGGGGCGATTTAAAGCCTAATTACCAGGTCAAAAGTGTTATTCCAGTATAGGACAAGAATCGAGAATCAATGTTATTATTATTTTATAAAATAATTTCAACTGAAACATTGCTTGGATGGTTCGGTAAGATCCTTTAATCATGTAAGAAGGAAATTTTACCTTTCTTGTGAGTGGTTTGTCTGTAATCCTGGTCGACGGGTTCGGCCATTCTAACGATATCTCGGCTCATGCAAGCCGAACCGTAATGCGACAAGTTACCGAGGCCTTCGAAGTCTGACGTAACCGCTCACGTCGACTCCTTCATTGGACCCGTTTTGGATTCTATAGTGTGTCATGCCTTCGAGCTTCCTGGTTCGTCTCGCACTACAGTGCGTGCAGCGTGTCGCAAGCATATTCCCTGCTACTTCTCCTCTCCCCGTGGTTTTTTGAGTTCGCTGCCTGCTGAGCTTCTGTTCGAACACACTTTGCTGCTACGAAGGCTAAATACTGCTGCCTTGCACGTTGTGCTGTTCCATCCTCGTTTTTTAAAAGAGCTTCTGTATACCCGGGACGATCGCGGACGACTCGACCTTCTCGGTTGGCGCCGATCAGTGTTAGGCTGCTTCACGCACGCTGCTCGCGCAGTGACTCGAGGTACCTAAGGCAAAGTTGGTAGATGTATCTGTCGGCGCAATTTCATCGCTTGCGGTATGTATACTGCTCTCTGCGCAGGGACTCATTTTGCGAGTACTCTTCTCACGTCCTGGCCCTAATAAAGCAGACCTGTGTATTGCGCGTCTGCTTCCTAAAAACATGTCTTGACCGTATGTCCTATGGGGCCTACCTACTCCCAAGTTTGGTGTTTCGGCCCGGTCCACGGGGATCTTGACTGCGAGTTCTCTATCGTTCGTTCAAATCGCACAACTCTCGCGCATAACATAATTATCGTTTTCCTGTAGATCGCGAATTCTTCGCTTCGAGAGGCATGGGCCTAACCCTTCAGTCACTTTCTGGTTCGAAGAGATTTCGTTTACGCATGTCACTCGATTCTTATCCTGAACCTTTACTCGGAGAGTATGGGTCCATCTGAGGAAACGATTGAGAGGAGTACGATTTTTTTGGGCTATAATCTGAATATTGTTCTGGTGGGGTGAGTAGGAGCTTTTTCAGATTGATGAGTGATGGGTGACCTAAATGGGTGGATAGGTGATTCAAAAAGGTAGTTGGTATAAAGTGGTTTTGGTGGTGGCGGGAGGGAGAAAATGAGGAATGGTAGGAACGGTGTATTTGATTTCTGTGAAGAGAGATGTATGTTGTGAAAGTATACTTTCTTTAAACACAAGAGTATCCATAGTATACTAGATTTGGTGTAGGTATAGATGGTATCGAAGTGAAAAGTGATGATTGATTTTGTGTTGGGTGAAGAGGGAGATGTTCAGTATGTGTTGGATAGTTAAGATCAGTGAGGGTTTAGGAATGGGATTATCGATCATTATGTTGTTCTATGTAATTAAGTTAGGTGGTCTGGATGGAGAGGAAGGTGATACGAAAAGGAAGTAGGTAAAATTAAGAAGGAGAAGTTAAGTTGAGCAGAATATAAGGATAAGTATGAAGAGCGCTTGCTAGTCAATCAGGTTGATGTGAACAAGTTGATACTGAACAAATCTGGGAGGCAAATGAAGGAAGCAATTGTTAGTAGTGCCAAGGAAGTGTGTGTGGATGTGCTAAAGTAGGAAAGTAAGAATGTTAACAGCGATTGGTGGTATGAAGAGGTGATGAAAGCGCGTTAAGGTAAAAAAGAAGCGTGGTTGAATTGGTACTAAAAGCAAATGATGAAGTTTCAAAGAAAAGATGTTGGAATTGTATAAGGAGGAAAAAGGAAATACTAAAAGGTTGCATACGTTGGAGAGAAAACAAGAGGTAAATGACAGTTTGGAAGGAAGAGAATGAGGACATTTAGGGAAATAAGAGAAGCTCTCTGGAAGGAAAAGTCGCGAAAGGTTAAGAATGAGAATTAAGGGATCTGCTTAGAATAATGAATATAGGGGTGGTGCTTTTGTAAACTGATGAAATGGATGTGAGGGGAGTGTGGAAAAGAACACTTCGAAAAATCTGCACAATATTAATAGGTAATTAAAATGTTGTTTGGTGATATGTGTGTGGGTTTTTGATTGTGTGCAAGAAGGAATTAGGTATTTTGGGGATGAGGTTTATTGTAAGGAGGAGGTAATGGTAGAGTGAGAAAAGTTGAAGAATGGTAAATCTGCAGTATAGATGAAATTTACTGGTGAAATGATCAAAGGCGAAGGCCAGAACGTGATCATTTATGGATTTGGAAGTGGTGTAATGAAGGTTTATGGAGGGGTATAGTTCAAGGGATTGGAGTGAGAAGCGGTAATTAGTCCTTGTTAGGGTAAGGGAGAAGATGGGGAACTCTGGTTTAGAAATTATATGGGTGAATAAGTTATGGGTCAATCCATTTTTTGCCGTACCAAAATAATGGAAGTTGGACGCTCGATAATTTTTGAAAACTTGTATATTTTGCATGGCGTTAAATTATCACTGGAAAGTTCAAAACCACCATTCGATTTTGTAGATTTTACTCTGTTTGTAACAGGGTGAGCCAAAAATGGACCAGGTGGAGCAAAATTTATCACTTAATAGAGAGGTAACATTTTAAGTCAATCTTCCATATGGTAATTCTATAACACAAATGCATAGAGTGATTTTGTTTAGGGATTTGTAAAGGTACATTTAGCCTTATATCTTGTTATCTTTTTGAGAAAAATAATATTTCACCATGAAATGAATCGAAAAATTGTGTTAAAAATCGAAGAGATTTTCCAATTTCGTGGGTGTATTATTAAAAGAAGGAAATTAATTTAACGATATAAAATTTTGTGTGATGATACATACTTAAAAGTAGGGTTTAACTTAAATCTTATTTTAAAAGTTTGGTAAATATTTTTAAAAAAATTTACGCGGTGTCCAAAAATCAATTTTTCGGAAAAATCGGTAACTTTGAACCTTTATATCTCTGATGGGGAAGTGCTAAAAATCTGAAATTTTCACACATTATACTACTACCATAGATGTTTCTTCACCTGCACCTGCAATATTGACTTTGTATTTGCTTGTTTTAAGAAATACAGCCATTCCAAAATGCCAAAAAAAATTCTTTTTTTTTAAGTTGTGTTATATAGCATACGTTAGGCCTACTCGTAAATATAAAGTGCCTATTTTAAAGGTGTCCCAAATTATTATTATATTATTAGAAGATTATTAAAATTTATTTTAGCATAAAAGAATGAGGAAAACTAAATCTAGTAATTTCTGGGAAAAAAATTCACGTTGGAAATGTCTCATAAAATAGTAACTTTTAGACTCTCTTGTATATTTTCTGATTCTCATAATTATATACCCATATTAACATAATTTGAATATCTACTTAACATTTTATATTTTATAATTAAAATTTAGTAAGGTAGAAATTTACGTAATAATATTTTATGACCGTTTCTCCCCGACGCCTCTGACCGGTTTTTCCCGAAAATGAAACGTCGTCTTCAGTTTTAAAAAGAAGAATTTTATAAAGAAAGTGAATCTCGATATTTTTTAAGTTATTTTTCATTATATTATAAACATTAAGAAAACTCCAAATGTGAGAAAAACTATTAAGTAAAGATGTTACTTAAAATTTCGATTTTCAGTCTTACAGGAACGAGAAAAAAAAAAACGGCGATTGGGGTGAATCCTCTGGTAATACGGGTACATATATATATATTATTATATTATTTAAATTATAAATTTATATATATAGTATATATAGTGACACAAGTTATACTTTTACTACAGATATATGGATTGTTAAATATAATAATATATAATATTATATATAGTTATATATGTTATATTTATAATATACTATATATATAGATATTTATTTTATTATATATATCAACAGCTAAACGAGCCACACACATTACATTATTTTAGATAAAGGAGTCGGGCCTCGTAATATATATTTTGTTCTAATTTTTAGCGAATCAACATAAGGTCAAGAGCGACAACAAGCCACACTTCAAAAATCTTCAGTCTTGCAAAACTGATTAATGTTCCGCTTTACATTAAAATATTTTTACGTCTGTGTTTGTCCAAACTAATTTTATTATATTTAAATGTTAGTAGATTTTAATAACTGTTATAGATTAATTGGATAGAAAACACAATTAAGTTAATTTAATTGACATTTTCCATATAACGTGAAATTTTTCCAAAAATTATGAATTTTATTTCATTGTATTTCTTAATGCTAAATATAAAAATTTGAAAAAAAAACTGAATATATTACCTAAGGAAATCTTTAATAATTTTATCTCCCTAAAGAATGATATAATAATATTTACACAGCGTTAACAGATAATCAGGACTTATATATTACGAGTAGGCCTACGTATGCTATTATAACACAACAGACAAACTTAAGAAAAAAATTGTTTTTTGGCATTTTTGAATGCTGTGTAATTCTTAAAACAAGCAATTAAGCAAAGGCAATATTGCAGGTGAAGGAACATCTTTGGTAGTAGTATAATGTGTGAAGGTGAAATATTCAGATTTTTAGCACTTACCTTACCCCATCAGAGATATTAAGTTCAAAGTTACCGATTTTCCGGAAAATATGAAAATATTGATTTTTGTGGAACGTTTAATTTACTAAATTTTTTTAATAAATATATTACAAGACTTATCAAATAAGAATCTTAAGGTCTACGCCCATACTTTAGTAGTGTATGTGCATCAATCTCAATTAATGTTTGAGTTATCGTTATATTGATTCACTCTTCCTTCTTTTAATAAATACACCCCACGCGAAAAATTGGGTAAATTCTGTCGATTTTAACACAATTATTCGCTTCATTCAATTCATTCGGACTGAAATATATTTTATCAAACACAATAGAAATACAGGAAAAGGCGCCAATAATGTTACCATATTAAAGGAATTATACCTAACAAATCACTCTCTATGATAATTGCGTGTGATTATTAATTACAATTAGCTATTATGGAGAATATGACTTTAAAGAGATTCGCTATAGCCTCTATAAAGTGATTAAATTTTGTCCAACCTGTCAAACTTTTGGAGTTGACTCACCTGATTTAACACTTTAGTACACATGTAAGTAATAATCTGTTGAACAAAATCAACGACTATAGTAAGGTGGGTGTGTGAACTTTCCAGGTACTTACAGTGATAAAACTACTTAAACCAGCTCCTTACACGCTCATTTGGCTAATAAAATAAAACTAGGGAAGTTTTCAAACACAATTACGTAACAGCAGTTTATGCTCACGCCCGTCGAGTCAGCTCGCGCTAACGCAGGAAAAAATTGGGAATTGACCCTATATGTAAGAGTGACTCAGTGTAGGCACACGCGCGAAAGCAACTTACTCTAGCGATAATTATTGCTAGGTGGAACCAATTCTTAAGATCTTGAAAAGTGCACGCTCAGTTTGTGGAAGTTAGATATGTCGAATCTAGGTTGAGGAGAAAATAAAGTGGTGATAAACCTGGAGCAGACTGATTCGTGTTAAGATACATAAGTGTGTGAACCGTTTTAGGCAGGTAGTTAGAGAGATTGTGAGTATTTGCAGATCTTTTTTAGTACAATATTTAATACATATGATGGACGCTCAAATGTAAGGAGACAGAAGAGTGAGAATATTTAATATATTTTAGGTTTTATTGGATTTACAACAGGCGATATGATAGAGTATAATAGGGAAGCTTTATGGAAGGTATTAGTGATATGGTGTGGGTGGTAGCTTCTGAATGGAATCAAAAGTATGTCATGACGCTGTGAAGCATGGTAGAATTAAAATTGGTGCAATGGGGAATTGGTTTAGGATTATAGCGTGGTAGATGGAGACAGGGGTATGGTGGTGTATGTATCCGTTGGCTTGATTCACAATTGTATATGGAATGGGCGGGTTATGATAAGAAGTTTCGAGAGTGGGTGATGGCATGATAGTCACGAGAGTTGTGCATGAGATGGGCCGCCTGAGCCCACAGAGAAAAACACCAACCCGAGGTTTCTCATACATAAAGGCCTGCTTATCCACTTTTGAATAAAACCCAGCTTATTTATAGAGCCGCTTCACACACTCTCGCGCGCTCTTTTTCAAACAGAAATTTCTGATTAATTGACATGTAAAAATAGTAAAACAAAAATGAAATATTTATATAATTATACACTTTTCTTTGTGAAATGGGGGTTTATATATATCAACTCTCATATTATGTTTTTCATTATTGTTACATAAGAAAATAATTATAATACTATATATATGCATATTTTAAAGAATAAGTAAATATATACTCACCCTATTTATGAATTCAGTATGATATATCATATTAATACGTATGATATATCATATATATCTAATATCGACTACGTATATATACTTACTCTATACTTATATAATAATAGTTATCTATAGATCGGTACTAATGAATTAAATATTATTTACTATTATAGTCAATTGTGGGTATGGCAATATAAACACCCTTTTTTTTGAAAAGAAAAGACCAGTGAGACGCCGAATGGTGTTGTGCATATCGGAGTTTTTTTCATCTACAGAATAAACACCTCGATAATAAAAAAAACCGGTGGCGAAAAAGTTGGGTTTTTTTCATGATATCTCTTCCTCTCTCCTCATATATGCAGCTCAATAAAGAATTGCACAATATTCAAGTATACATTATTAATGTAATGATATCGTGTATTTGTTGTGTGCAAATGTGATTCGTTAAGTTATTATAGTTTGATTATAACAGTTAATCCCCAAGAAAGTCGTCCTTGAATCCCAGTGATAGAAACTTTGGAATATGAATGGGACTTCGACGGGTTTCAGAATGTCTTAAAGGCACTCGTAGCAATTAGTAAAAATGTAAATATTTCAGTTGTATACGCCAATTTTAGCAATAATTTGAAAGGAGTAAAAGTGCCATCGGAAATTAACTTACTTGTAGCGCGTTGTCATATTCTGGCAAATCTAGTGAATCCATAGGTGCTAATACAACCGATTGAAGAGTAATGCGAAATCTGAAACAGATGTAGAAGACAGGGTGATTATTCACTAATTTTACTCGACATTGGCGCAGACAGTTACAAACAATATATGAAGAAAACATGGTTTATCTAGTATCTGACACATTTCAAAAACTCAAAAGATTTATTCAAATAAATATACCATTAAAGATGACAACTGCACAAATAGTGGATTTCCTATGACCTAAAAAATATCAGTTTTTTTTTTATGCTGACCAACGAGTCTCATTTTAAAGAAGTGTTTGATTGATAGTACTTATATTGAAATGATAAAAACCTTAGAACCTGGTTTACTCTTCCACATCTCGAAGAAAATCTAGCAGGTCCACTTT
This sequence comes from Trachelipus rathkii, assembly GCA_015478945.1. Taxonomy (NCBI): domain Eukaryota; kingdom Metazoa; phylum Arthropoda; class Malacostraca; order Isopoda; family Trachelipodidae; genus Trachelipus; species Trachelipus rathkii. The sequence continues at coordinate 33,242 of JABUQX010025682.1, forward strand.
GGACACCGGGCTCATAGATATGAGTATATATATATATATATATATATTATAATATATTATATATATATATTATTATATATATATATATATATATATACGGTTAATTATATATATTTATTCTTTAAACAGATGAATTAGAATGTAACTGATAATTAGTCTCACTAAGTAAAAGAGTATAACTTCTAATATTTTCATTATACTTTTAAACTCTTACTTACAGCAATATATTCTGAAAAAAAAAATTTGAAAAAACCCAAGTGGGGCAAAATAGTGGTTTTTTCAAGTGGATTTTTTTGACAAAATTATTTGAATTGTAATATATAGTGAATAATATAATATATATATTATATATTAATTTATAATATTATTAATTATTTAAATATAAATATTAAGTAATATACATATATATATATAATAACTATATAATATTTGTTCAAATGAAATAAATTATTATGAAAGTAGTTAATATATAAACTTATTCGACTATAGTGATAAAGAGAACTATTCATTTTGTTGAAGTTTGCATATATTTTGTTTTACTATTTTACATGCAATTATTCTGAAATTTTTTTTTTGAAATAAAACCAAGTTGGCAAAATAGCGGGTTTTTTTTCAGTGTGTTATATAATAATATTCCTGTATTACTATTTAATGTAGAACTCTTATATAAAAGGCTTTTTATTGAAAAAAACCCAGGGATTGCGGTTTTCATTCGTGGTCTGGGTGTCCACTCATGACCTAACCCTTATGAATTATATATATATTATAATTTTAGCCTTATATATATATATATATATATATATATTATAATATAATATATTATATAATTTATATTATATAATATGATTAATTATATATAATATTTAATAATTATATATATATATATATTATATATATTTCAATATTTATTACAAAATAAATCCAACTTGAAATAAAACCCACTATTTTGATCACACTTGTTTTTCAGTTAGTTTTTTCCAGAATAATTGTGCATATAAAATAATTAAAGTCAATAAACTAATTATAATGGAAACATTAAGAATGTATATTACTCTTTATATTTAACTTAGTGAATTAATTATATAAGTCTATTTTAATATTCATATTTGTTGAAAGAATATTATATATATATTAATATATATAATAATATATTATATTATACTATATATTGTAAATTAATAGTATATATATATATAGATTAATATAATATGGTATATTATATTATAATATATATATATAATATATAATATTATATTTAACTATATAATATTTATATATATATAAAAGTAAAGTATTTTATAATTATATATATTATCATACTTATATAAATTTTTATTACTTATTCTTTATAATATATATAAAATTAATATTTACTATAATGTTATATTATTTATATTTTAAGTAAGTATTTAAAATAATAATATATAAGAAAGCATTAAATATATAGGTTCAGTATATATAGTGAAATATAATAAAATAATATATCATTGTTATTTTTACATAGTAATATTTGAGAAAAATAGCGATTAATAATAAATATATATATATATATATATAAATATATATATATATAATATTATTAATATTAGCCGTCGTCCAAAAGTGGACCTGCTTAGATTTCTTCGACGATGGTTGAGGAGTCTAACCAGGTCTTAAGGTTGTGGTATCTTTCACAAAGTACTTCAATTCAACACTTTAAAAAATCAAGAGGTTGTTAGCATAAAAAAAAACTGATATTTTATGGTCAAGAAATTCTTTTTGAGCAGTTGTCACCTGACGTAATTTTAGACAAATTTCTTTTAGTCTAACATGTGTAAGGTACAGATAACCATGTTTTCATTGTTGAATGTCTTGCGCACCACTCGAAAATTAGATGAATCCCTTTTTTCTACATCTGTAAGATACATACTTTCAACGGTTGTATTAGCACATGATTTCATTAAATTTGCCAGAATATGACAAGCGCTTACAAGATTTTTTTCCGATGCTCTTTTACTTTTTCAATTTTTATATGCCCTTTGCATCACTGTCATATTTTCTTTATATTTTTTACTGGTACGTTGGACCCTCCCAAGTTCCGTCCATTATTCCTAGTTTTCTTCTGGATCCAATAGTCTTTGTCATTACTGTTATAATCAACTTATAATCAACTTAACAAAATTGAAAACAAACAATTAAATTATAAGAATTGCAGTTATTGCTGAAAAGGAAAGGAAAGAAATGAAAAAACCCAATTTGTTCTTCCCGGGTGCAATTAACAAACCGTTCTAGATGAAAAAAACCGATAAAACACCTTTAAGGCCCACTGCGCTTTTCGAAAAGAGTCTACTTGCCGGGTATAGCAAATGTGTTAGAAATGATGGAGAGTAATCGGAGTATGATAAAGTGGAGAGAGGGATAAGTGGCCGCCTACCATATTTATATGCGGATTGATGTTTTTGACGTCTTCCTGTCCGTGTGAAAGAATACCTGAAGAGAGTTTGAACTGCACAGGAAATTGGGTGATAAGAGATTTGGCAGGGTAGATGTAAAAGGAGGGGGTTTGGAAAGTAAACGTAGATATAAGAAAGTAAGATGGTGTCTATGGTTCGTTGTGTACCTCAGGTAAAGTGTTCAAAAGATCCTGTCTCCAGTGGCTAGTTATGTTAAAGTTACGCCCGGAGTAGAGCAGCTGGAGCTCAAGTGCCTGGTCTGAGTGTATAATATTTCTAGATGTTTCAGTTATTGAATATGAGTTTATATTTGTTTTGAGAATATGGAAACGGATGAGTAATTGGAAATAACATGCTTAGAGATCTCGTGTTAGCTTAGGATGAAGTTCGTGAATGGCTATACCTGGGGAAAAGGTGTTGCTGGTGCAATTTATACACTCGTTGGTGTAATGTTAAGATGATTAGGGATCTTGAGTGCCGCTAGGGTCTTACATGAGGTATGCTTCTGTTACCTGGTGGTTATTGTATGGGTTCGTGAGACGTATGGTGTCTGAATAAGGAAGGTATAATTCTAAGTTCAATGTGTGTTCAGATGGACATCTTAGGAGTGCATGAGTTCAAGAATTAGAAGGAATTAATAATAATAGGAATGAATTTATTTAGAGAGTTGTGTTGGGGTGTGACACGAATAGGTATGAAAGTTTCCAATGAGCGAGACACCTCACGGATGAAAGTGATGTTGAGAGTTAGGTTTTAAAAAGGCTTATCCTAATTATAGGGTCATGTGGATGAATGAAGGACTAATAGATTATAGGTGATAGTCGGTTGGTTAAGCGGATGTATAGTGGTGAGTTGTGTTGGGATACCGACCGGCTGGGACGCGACCGAAGAGAAAGTGTTTGAGCAGACGTGAACGAATCTGTTGAAGGTAGAGAAATCATGTTGAGGTTTGGGCAGAGGCGAGGAATCAAATTATTTATGTACCATACTTTATTTGTTATTTTTTATCTACTTTACCTTGTGCAGGTTTTCATAAAGAAATTATGACTGTAAGACCATAATGTTAGTAGAGAGGAAGATAATATTATTGTTGAGGGTAATTGTAGGCCAACTGTTCAAAATAAAAAAAAATCCATCATAAATCATGCTAACTTTTTTATGTGGTTAATTAAAATATATAATTTACTTAATTTCTGCTAAATTTACTTACCTCTTCTCAGATGTATACAGCAAAATGTGCTTAACTTTCGTAGCTTCAGTGTTGCAATTTTCAAAAATAATAAAAAAGAATGGAATGGTGGTAAAAGGGAACGACAAAGGGCGAATCAAAAATCTTTTTTGATATTTTCTAAGTTCACATTTAACTGGCTTTTGTTCTTTATATCGAGGATGATATAGAGTTTCACTCTATGAATTGAACCCAAGACCCTCATCATATTTGGCCTATACGTTTTCACCATACGTTATGCTAACTTAAATGTTTCTAGTTTAGGTTTTGAGGCTGAAATTTTGAATGAACTGCAGGATTTTCTGGGATATCTGGTTTTGATATCAGTTATCGATACTGTCTCTTGCTTACACCAATATCTCTGCGAGCCTAGCAGCGCCTTGCAATGAAAAAAAAATATGTTCTCAGATTTCTCCACTTTTTCATTGCAGACGTTCTCAAGGTCTTCCCAGTTTCCTAAAATGGCATCTGACCTAATAATGGCCAATCAGATGGCCGGGCAAGTGTTTTAGTTCTGGACTACTCAGGTTAAAGATTTCTTTTGCCTATTCGACAACAGCGACGTCAGACTCTTCACTTATCTGAAACCCTGTTGTTTTGGGTTATTTGCTGCATAGCGGGCCGATATTAACAGTCCATATTCGACCTAACTATCTCTGATAGCTGTATCATTATTATCTGTTGAAATGACAGTTTCTGTACTCTGCATCCCATTTTTGATGTTATCTCGAACAAATCCAGCTATAGCATAAAGTTCAGCCTGAAAAAAATGGTGGGTTTATTCACAAGTCACTGAGCAGTTTCCATCTAAGGTTGAAGAACTACGGAATCGAGGTGCTAAATGGTAAAGTTCTTGCACCACGATCTTGATGACATCTTTTTGTATGTCCTTCATTTGTCCGTTGACTTATACGATTGTAAAAAATGCAAAAAATCTTTTAAATTTTAATATTTTTGCGAAATTCGCTTAAACTTGCACTTATGTTCATATACTTTCATCACACACTATCAATACAATAAGGTCGTTTTTCTCCTTTCTTTTTGCATACCTACCTAATTAAATCCTCACTCTCCACCTTATTTTCTGGTTAGAAAATTGATAACCCCTTCCCTTACTACTACTTTTGTTTATCTAAGCCTATCGTTACATCATATCTCTCAGTACTACTATTATATTTATCCTATAAATAGTACTATATTATATATATATATACTATTATATCCATAGAGTATAAAATTTTACCTCATAATATATATATATATAATATTATATTTATTCAATTATGAGAACTTTACTATTATTATATTATAATAGCCTTCTTTATATTGCTATATTTATAACCTACACGTACTTTTCATTTCTTGAATTGGATAGTGGAACTTCAGACTAAAAAAAAAAACACAAAAAATTCCTAGATGTCTTTTACGAAGAAAGGCGTGAAAACTTACCTTCCATAAGTAATGGATTATTTAATAATTTAACTGATAACTTATCCAAGGTTTATAATTATATCCTAGATATTTTTATATAATCCGTTCACAGACACTCATCATTTATGTGATAATAATTAATTACAGTCATGAGTATAATAAATAAAAATAAAATACTTTATTATATTATAGATGAATACAAATGTAATGGCTATTCTTGTCAATTTCAATTAATTAAGATTTATTGTCCTCAAAGTTGCCCTTCTCATTCAAAAATGTAATCGTTGTAATCATCTTTAACCTGAAAAAAAAAATAATTTCTTTTTTTTTTTGTAATAGTTTTGCCGAGGTGAATAAGTGAACCCTTCAAATATGAAATGTGTAACAAATATGTGTGTTTGATTTCAACCAGTAATAAAGATTTTGTGCGAGCTTATAATTTAACATTGCAGATTCGACGCAATTTGAATAATAGATTGATTAAACATAGATCATAAATTTATTGATATGCGCTAATGCCCGAATATATTTTTCAATATTTCGCGTGCATATCTTATTTTATAGAATATATTATTAAAATGAGGAGCTCTAAATTCTGTAGAGTTTAGAAAGCTCCGAAAAAAATTAACTCTTTATCAATAAACAATTTAATAAACTTTTTTAAATTGAATTTCTGAATTATAGTGATAGGGCCCGGAGAGATGAGGATTATTTTGATTATAATTATTTTATTCATAACCCATGGCTAGAACTCCCTAAAAAAATATTTTGTAATAATTATTATGCTTTCCCCTTTTGTTCTATATTATTATTCAATCACATATCAAAGTGTCATGCTATTATCTATTAAAGTATTTAATATATATGTCTCTAAGAAAATTTTTGGGTAAGAAAGCATTGTTGCTTATTATTCGAAAATATTTTTTAATAAATCTATAATATTTTAAGCAAGACTACCATTAAGCAATTTTTAATACATAAAATAAATCCCTTTCCTGTATACCCATTCTATATTGATATAAATAAATGCTCTTTGCAATATTACATACTAAAAAATAAAAAAGGTAATTGATTGCGATTTAGATAACTCTTGGAGAGTAATGCTTGCCTTTTGGATTATTATATATAGAGAGTTGTTTATGTTGCTTGGAATTAATAAACTTTTGATAGTAGATAGATTTTTATGTTACACTTGAGCTCGAGTCTTTTGTTAGATGTGAGTATAAGGTGACATAATTTCTTAATTACTAATATAAATTTCACTCTTACGATGTAATTTGATAGTAATATATTTAATGGGAGTTGAATTAGCATAGAATAAGAAAGATATATAGATGAGTTGAAAGAGTAGGTACCTATGTTCTATTTATTCCTGCGATTTTTGTACATTCCTCATCTACGCATTTTATTTTTAATTTATAGATTTTTTATTTAAAATGTGTGATGAGTTATATTGTTAATGAGGTCGTAGTGTTTATTTATGTTTTTAATTATATAATACAAGATTTTACATGCAAGTTGAGGTCATCGGGTTAGGATATTAATACTCAGTTAGGATATTATCGATAGTATAATATATGAAATTATTT
>JABUQX010025683.1:0-20446 GCA_015478945.1 Trachelipus rathkii
TCCGGCACCGTCTCCGTCTCTACCCCTAAAAAAAATTTAGTTTCGGTTCCGGCTCCGCGACTCCGGCTTTTGGCTCCACCTCCGCAGCTCTGTTTCAAGCATACTGATTTCTCATTTTTCCTTTGCAATATGCATCGAAATCCGTGGAAAGTTCGTGAGATATAGCCTAAATTTCAAGTATGGAGATTTCCCTTTGATGAACCTATGCATTTTCCTTGCAGGTGAAATGCACTTCCACAGTCTTGTTTTCAAAAAATCTTGGGTGTAATAGATTCAAATTTGTGAATAAATCTCTCTTTAGTAGTTGCTCAGCTAAAGTTTTATTCAGAATAAAACGAAATTATTTTCAATTTGAAAAGTAAACTTTTTTGATTAATATTTTATTAAATGAACAGTTTTATTCATACTCTAGCGACCATTTTGTGACCTGACATACTTTGCATTTTCAGCTTTAATACTTGAAGTGACGTTAATGCTAAATATTTTTACTTGTAGCAACAAATTTTGTATCTTTCCTACTGGTTTCTAAAATATAAAATAAAATTTCAAGATGGGAAATCCACTCACCCGAAGAAGTAGTTTCTAGACACAAGAATCATTGCGGTTTCTTTTTTTTACTGTAGTATCTAAAACAAGTCTTACTCTCGTACTTAACTCCTAAGCCGATATTTCTATTACTGAAACTGGTTGTAGCTGTAGTGATATTACCAGCGACAGTAGTCAGGTGTTTGATTATCGGTATGGAGTTGGTATTAGGATCTGATGGTTAAGATCGGAGCTGTTGATCGTGTGATTAATTGTTTTCGATAAAAATCAGTGTTGATGGGAGGCATTAGATAAGACGGATTGTGCAGTGTGATTTATTATTTATCCTATGGATAGTCGTGGAGTTCGGAGGGTTAGATTACGTGTTAATAGGTTATGAATTATTTATACAATATTTTTTGGTCAAGTTTTGTTACATCATTTAATAATGCCTAATTAAATGTATTATAATAATTATTTGTTATGGATATAAAAGAAAAATATGGGGTAGGTTACGGTTTGGGATTGAAAGATTTATTTCTACTTAATATTAAGTTCATGAAACTTTGTTATGTTGGCAAGTTTATTCGTACGTAAGGCGTAGGTCAGGTATGCTAATAATAGATACTGTGTTGCCTTAGTCATCAGTGATAACTGTTAAGTGTATTAGCTTTATTGTTTGCTTAACAACTTTGTTATGTTGTATGCATTTATTCCGGCTGAGTTGCAGTTAATGATAGCATAGGTTTAAGGTTTATCCGATCCAAGATTTTTAGTTTTGTATTGTATTAACTATTAGCGACTGTAAATGTTTATATAACATAAGAAGAGATAAGGATTATCAGTTTAAATAATATATTACAATGACTGTGGTTTGGTATGTAATGGAAGTTGTGTTGGTGTTTTCGTAGTGGAGTGTCTCTGGAAACATATTTTTTGCACGCAACCAACGTTGATTCTCTATATAAACTCGTACCTATGGTTTACTGAAATGAACGGGGGACTCTCGCTCATTGAATGAGTAGAACTCACTGTAGAGTGTGTTAGTAACATACAATTATGAATCACACTTCGGTTATCTTCTTAAAATTCATTTTTTATTATGTTATGCTCAATAAGTGTTTTCGCTCACATATTGAACTTAATTCTATTTACACAGTCTCATTGTTCACTCATACTTTACATTTTAATCAGACTCAATATTTGCTCTAATTACTGTTCTGCTTTTTCACTAAAAGCCGAAATGTCGCCAAAATATAGCGTAAAGCAGTAAGGCAGTAGAGCATACCATGGTGGAATGGGGATGGGGGATGGGGATGGGGGATTCGCGGGATCGCGTGCGGGTTTTCGGGGACGCGCCTGACTTTTGCCGCGCCGATTGGTCCTCGTCTGTCTATCTCTGTCTTTAAAGGGTCAATAAACGTACTATAGGGCAAACAATAAATTATAAGTGAACCAACGGGACGAGGCCTATTTAAATCTATGTAACAACTATTTATAACAATGAAAATTCCTTAGTCACACAAATCATATTATATCGGAGGAGGAATCTGTTTTTTCACAATATACTAAGGTCTAGGAATCATCTTGCTCGGTATGGCAGAGATAACATTTGGTTATAAAATTATAAAATTATCATAAATAATAAATCTTTATAAATTACTAAACAAATATATCAAATTGTATAAAATATAAATAACTATATAATTACTTCATTCAAAACGTGATATTATCAGGCAACTTAATAACTCTATTTCTAAAAAATATAGCTAATATATAATAACAAAACTTTGAACATAATAATATTGTTAATACTAACAGAAATAATAATAAAAAACTTATATAAGAAATATAAAAAGAACAATGAAAATGTTAATTTTTAATATCTTGCAAATAATATAATTCTTAAAGTCATCTAATATAAAAATAATAATATAATATTAATTTATAATAATATACTGATTTTCACTTTTAATACGACAGCTTGTAAACTTAAAAGCAAACTAGAATCGATGCAACTAAAGACTGACCATGAAAGATAGTAAATAGTATAAAAGATTGCCAGGTTTCGTGGAGGACTTGTGAGATGGTGGACTGAGCTTCATCGTGAGGAGTTAATACGGGATCATACCGATTACTAGATTTATTAAAATAGAGGAATAAGGACGTAAGCTCTGGTACGAAGAGTGAGGGTACATTAAGTGTTGACGTCTCTATAATAATTCAGATTATTGTCTAAGGTTGTTAAGCTGGAGGTGGTAGCTTAGTAATAAATAAATAACATCCAACATGCTACGACAACACCCAACACAAAATGAACAATAACAATATACACCGTTACTAGCGTTAACTGCGCGTTTACATTGACCGCGTTTACTGCCCACACATCTTAGTATTAATATATATATATACTATATATTTAATCATATATATATATTAAGTATATTAATATATTATATTAATAGATAATATATATATTATATTATAATATATATATATATATATATATATCTAATATATATATATAATATAATATATATATTACTATAATATATATATTATATACTCTATAAATCATTTAATATATATATATTTAATATAATATAATATATATATATATATAACTAATATCACTTAATTTATGAAACGACACTTAAGATCAGAAAAAAAAAAGTTACAGATGAATCTATCAAGTTAACATATGTAGCAAGGATAAACTACTGACGTCTTCCAGACAATACCTATCACTATCAACTGGTTTGCAGCTAAGCTCCTTTATGTACTGGAGCCTGCACAACAGTAACGAAAGACCCTAGTTACATTCTCTCACTTACTGATCGACTCTCGTACACATCATAGTACTGTTGATGTTTTTTCTACCACTGACTTTGGTACTTGGGGTATTGATCAACCTTCGTGTCCGTAAGACAGTGTGGAGGCTGTGGACTGTGCGATGAGAAAATCGAGGAAACACAGCGTCGCCAGATGAATGGCAGTAGACAGATTGTTTCTCAGTGTCACGCATTAGTTTGAGTAGATCGGTACTATGTTTGAGAGAGAGGATAATTGAGACTTTTGTTTTGAGTAATAAGTTATTATTATGTGATAGCTAAGTTTCTTGGGGTGGAGGTGTGGACCTGCTCGTCTTTCGCGTTCTAATCAAGTGCTCATATAAGAAATATATTATATATCATTTTGAATATCGATGCTCTAAGCATACGACTGAACTTACCGGTGCTAGTATCTGTTGTGTAGGCGTATTATCTAATGAATCTATTATTATCAGCATAGAGTATCATAAGGCTAAGGTAGGAGTCTGAATTTATTGAGTGATTCCATATGAGAATATTTACGCAGATTAAGGAACCATGGTGTCGTTTCAGTTATATGTAGGTTGGCACCGCGAATTGTTGTCAGATTGTGTAAGTCTCTTGACAGGAGTTCAGGTGCTGACGTTGCAAATGGGTGATGTGAGGATATTTAAAGTTTATGGGAGAGAGTAGTGCGCAAAGTAAAGAAGATTGAGTGGACTATGCTTAAAGCCATATGCGAGCATAGTGACTGGAGAGAACGTAGATGAGGAGCTTTTGCGATGAAGATTGGTAGTGGAGAGACGATGCTAATATGAGAAGTAGAGATGAGTGAGATCGAGAGAGATGAGGTGATGAGATATGAGAGTATGGATGTTATAGCAGAGATGAGGTGGGTAGTGGCCTGGGGGTTGATTGTGTCCCAAGTTATAATTCTATGCTTTGCTGTCTAATATATAAGTTATATACTTAGTCCAATCTTGAGTGTCTTAAGATATCTATTGGGTTCCGCTGTAGTATTCATTTAATGATTTAGAATAGAGGTGTAAGCTTTAGTGTAGGATGACACTTCAAGGCTAATTGTCTTGTTTTGAGAATATAAGTGGGTGGGCATAAGTCTCGCTAGCCTAGTTGGTTATTGTTGATGTCAGTTGCCAAAGATATGCAGGAGGACGACATGGTGTTTCTAGATGTATATGAGAAGGGACGTAAATAATTTTCAAGAATAATGTTTTCGTTTGCTCTAGCTGATCATTAGAAGTTTTTCTTTGATGTAACAAGGTCACAAGGTACTTTCTGGTGTAAAGGGATGCTTGAAGACTATTTTGTACTATCAAGTTTCTGATGTTCTCACTTTGTGTGTTTCGAAAACTCCTCTTACATTAGACAGTAATTTGAAAGGTATTGAGTTTTTTACGTTCGGGATGTGTGTGTGAATTAGATAATGGCCATACAGTTGTTTATGTAGATTTTGAGAGGAGGGGCGGTCAACCCACGCATAACCCCATCTAGGATGATGGTCTTGCTCTCAAAGGAATTCTGTTGGTCAGTATAGCGCAATAGTCTTGATTTGGTTAATTACTTTGGTTAGTGTAGATTTGTAGCAGTTGTTTAGGTTCTGGTTGTGCAGTTGCAAGGTGATAGGTCATCAGGGAAGGGAATAGATAATATGTTTGTAGTGGTCTGATTTGTGTTGTGGGAGAAATAGCTATGAATATCATTTGAAAGATGTGAGGGCGGGGAATGGGGCATTTCACTATGGTGGGTACTTCATTTTTTTATGTCTTCTGTGAACACGGATATTATATTGTTGTTAGTTGGGCTTAAGTGGAGGATGTCAGTAGGAAAGTTTAGATATCAGATTTCTTTTAAAGGTTTGTAGGGATGATTTGGTTTATTAAGTTTTATGGTGGAATAGTGTTTTGTGGTTTGGGTACTACATGGTATTGTTATTGGGAATAACGCCTATCATTATTATGAGTCTCATCCGATAAATGTACTACGAATAGGTTGAAATGATGGTTTTGGAATGAGACCTATTATAGCAGGTAATCCTTATTACTTGAATGGAAGAATGACTATGCAATCATCAGCGACTTGGATGGGTGCATTGAGATGTTACTGCAGTTTGATAACAGAAGTTTATAGGGTGTTGATAATAGTGAGATAGGATGAGGGGTTAGAGGGTCTTTTCCCAGTTTCAGCTTTGGTATTATTTTTTCTTAAATAGGAGGAAGACTGTAGCAACTTTTATCTGAGTGGACTCCAGAGCCTCAGATAAGTGATCCACCTGATGAATCTCATCCATTGCTTCATCCACGAATAGTTGATGGAAAGGTGAATATTTTTTTATTTTATCTTAATTTTTTTTATTCAATTTTCTCAAATTAAATGTAAGCATTCATTTACAACCTCTTTAAGACTCGTAAAATAAAATTAGTGTTTTAACATTTTAAAGAAATTGGAGTACATATCATTTGCCTCTGTAAAGAGAAGATAAATTTGAGGCAGAAAATGTTTTTGTTGAAAGAATAAGTAGTTATATAGGAGGGAAATCTTATTCTCTTCCAACGTAGAATGGCATTTGCCGCTGAAGCATCCAAAGATACTGGAAGGAATAAACAAAGGAGAGGAAAGTAAAGCAAAAGAAAGAAATTAAGAGAGTGACCTCAATATCAATATCTAAACAAGGCCTGGTAAATTATAAAATAATCACAACTCCTAAATTTAAAAATTGCCTAATTTAAATGATGTTAGAAAGCTATTCTCCTTAGCATGTTTTCAACACCAGCTTTTGTAGAACTTTGTAGTGAAATGTCATGTATCCTAGGGGTTTCTTTGTAAAGAATTTCTAGTAACATAAATCTCTTGTATTCGAAGAAGCAAGGAAGAGATAAAGCCAAGGGATAATATTTCTTTCTAAAAATATATATATATTAAGATAAATACATAGACAAATAGCTTTGCAAATTAAGCAGTTTATTGATAACATAATAGAGGAACGAAAAATAGAATATATGGTGGAAGGAAAAGAGAAAAAGAGAAAATGAAAAAAGCAAAAAAGAAAGAGAGATAGAAGAAGACGATAATATATTTCACAATTCATAGTAAGTTTACAGAAAGATTAGAAGGGAAAGAAGAAGTAAGGTTAGTTAACAAAGTCAAGAAGTCAAGAAGTCAAAAAGAAGGGGAAGTGAGAAGGAAAGAAGAATTATTATATATTGGCTATCTAATTGATTATACAATAAATGTTTATGATGAATCGAGATACTGAATCACAAAGTCAAATCCAAAATCTGATAATTAAAGCATCATTATCAGAATCTCAAATCAATTAATGCGATAAATAATCAACAATTACTGTATAACATAATATTGAAATTAACCCCCCTAATCAAGATATGGCTGAAACTCGTTTTTAGATAGAAATTTAAAAACAAAGAATAATAAATATGCGATGACTGAAGTAGGAATAGATATATTCAATGTTCGTAATTATAACCATACATTTCTAACTGTAATTATGTGCTTTAATATCATAACTATTTAATAATATATAAAATAAATAATATATCCTAGCATAAAAATATTAAGATCTAACACACTTGGTAATATACTATAAAAAGTAATTATAAAGTTCATTAAAAGTAAGTTGAAAAAAATCTGAATAATATTGGGCGGAAGTAATAGTTACTGCAATTAAAATGAAAAATATAATAATAATGTAATATAATAATAAATAAAATTACTTTAAATAATTCAAGAATAATATATATAAATATATATAAATATAATTATAAAAGTATATAAATAAAATATATAATCAAATAATAATATAAATAATAGATAAAAAATAGAAATAATCAATAATTCAAATAATAAATAATATATAAATAAATAATAAATGCAAATAAGATAAAGAAATAATAAATAAAATTAAAAAAGATGCAATAAACAAAATATAGAATTTAAGTGTAAAGATAAAGAAAATGCAAGTAATATAACTTTTGAAAATAAATAATAATTAACAAAAAGCATAAATAAATAGATAAATGAAAGATAATAAAATAATAAAAAATCGTTAAATTGTATTTAACAGTCAGAATGGAACAGTGATTGATGCAACTCCCCAAGAAATGTTTTATGAAATAATCTAAAACATGGAAAATAATAATCTAAAAAAAAAATATATATAAGTTAGAAGGATAAATATTGAAAAATAAACGAAAATATATCAGTATATAATCTCGCTTCCTATTAGAGAAAAAAAAATGATAACAAGACCTCAAAGTTCCAAGATAGAAAATTAAAAAAATAATTAACAAGTAAAGGAAAAAATATTTTTATTATCATAAATAAAAACAAAAAAAAAAAAATGTCTTTTTTTGAAAATTATATATTAAGAATATCAACCTATTAACAAAATTAATAAAATGAAGAATAAAGTGAAACAGACAAAAATCAGAAGAAGCAAAGAATAAAAAAATGAAGATACTCTATAGGATAAAAAAAAAAAAGATTAAACAGCCAATAACTATGAAAAAGTTAATAATGATTTAGCCCCAAGAGTAATATTCTAAAGAAAACAGTATGAAAAGAAAAAAAAAATAATGAAAATAAATATATACAGAAAGAGTGTAAAATATGGAAGGCCATAATAACGACATAAGAATAGATTAATTAAGTGAAATCAGAGCACATCCAATTATATGTCACAGTAATTTAATTGGTATAAATTAAATTAAGTAAATAAAATTCTACATAGATTTCTCTGATGTTACCCTAACAAAAGACTTATCATAACCGACTTTAGAGGAGCCTCGAACAGACAGCCGAGACCTGAACCTGGACCGGCGGCGAGATGCCTTACCAGACAGAACTATTTGAAATGTCGGTTAATGGGATTGTTAACAACTTTGAGAGGCTATAGAAATTGGTAAAATTAATTTTTTTCCATAAAAGACGATCGACATTCTTCGTTTCAATCCTATCCACTATCATCGATCTCGATCATCAACTGTTAATAATTTTGTCCTGAATACCAGCACGAAATTATTAATGGAGTTAAGAGATAATTCTTATAAAAAAATCTGGGCGTTAAGTATACTGAAACGGCAAAAAAAAAAATGTAATTAACAAAAAGAAAGAAAGAAAGAAGATGCAGATAGATAATGAGAAAGAGAGGTAGATAAAACACACAGACGGAAGAATCCAACCGAGGTGTAAAATTTAAAAGAAAAAACAAAAAAGAAAACATGAGACAACAAAGAAAACCAAAAGGCCCAAAAGGACCTGACCGAAAGCCAAAAGGAATGTCAGGAAGATCAAAAGGCTGACGAACCACACAGGCTTGGAACAAAAAAATATACCAAAAAATAAATACATAACAATAATAAAATAAAATGGGAAACTGAAAATACGAAAAACAATCAAATAAATGAATTAAATAGATAAAAGTTAATAATCAGATAACGATAATCATACATAATAATTAATAATAGATAATATAATAATATAATCATTTAACTAATCAAGCATAAAACATGCAATAACAGGGCAAACATCGCTACAAGCAGCGCGAATGAGGACTGCCAGAGAGTTCAAGAACCTGCTTGTCTGAAAAACCGCACGACTCTACGATTCCGCTGTATGGACGCATAACATTATATCATCACATATGCTCGCTGCCAATACTTGCTTTATATGTAAAGAATGAACAAAATAGTTGTACATTATGCAGAGTAAGGTAAATATTTTAATAGTAATGATATAGCTTCTAAATATGTAAAATACTATATGGTTTTTTTTGTCTTGGAAGCAGGCCATCTTAACTTTAACCTCAGGGAAAAGAGTACTGCTAGAAATCTAGATTATACTCACCTGTGGTACTTTCTTCTATCTCTCACGTTTTACAAATATAATTTCCAGCCCAGCCTTCTATGTCCGTCTCCAGTTTTAGGGGGGTCAGAGCACACCCCTAAACGCGTCACTTCCTGATTGTTACCAATTTCAGGCCTTCAGTTAACTCTAATTTCCTTCTCGTTCTTCTTGCTAACAGGACCACCGCATCTCACCAAAACTTTCAGGCTTTTTACGTCGAATCATGCAAGGATTTGGACTTAAAATTAAGAAAATAATAAAATAATAAAATAATGTTAGACGATGGGTGATAGACGAGGCCACACCAACTAAAGGGGAAACTCCTATTAGTATAAATTTAGATACCTACGGAGCTCTAATGAGACCTACTGGAAACCGGTATTTCATGTTTTCTCAAAGATCAACACTCCAACTCATCAAATCTTTAACTGTGGTTCTACGTCCAGATTTCTCTACGGTGCAATTATGTGACTACGGGCGCTCTCCTAAAGGGACCCACACCATCATATATATTGCGCCTATTATATATATTATTATATTTATAGTATTATATTATATATATATATTATACTATATATATATATAATATAGTAGTATATAATAATTAGTATAATACTTTATATAATATTTTATAACTTATATAGATATATATTATATATTATTATATATACCCTAATACTAATTATATATATATATACTATATGGATCTTATTAATATTAGCTATAGTAGGCTAGATCATAACCGTACATGGTACTATATCCATATACTTATATATATATAAGGGATTATTATATGAAATAATATATATAATATATAACTATATATATAGTATATATAGTTATTCTACCTTAATCATAATATAATATAGTGATATTATACTGATATATATATATATATATATAGATAATAATATATAATATATTATATATATATATATATATTATAATAAATGATATCAATGCTCTAATAAAATGATAAATAAAATGAATAATAAAAAAACACAATTCGAATATATGCTAAGAAATAAAATAGCAATAAAATAAAATAAATACTATAAATAATTAAGAAATATAGTAAAATAAAATAAAAATTAAAAAAACTTGTGGCGACGAGCACACCGGAGTTGCCAATATAACAAACTACTCGCGCGAGTAAGTTAATTCATGACAGCGATGCATGTCGCCAATACCTAGAGCGCTTACCTGTGGTCGCGACATGTGTGGCAAACAAGTTTAAGATTTTAATCTCAATCAGACAACTATAATCACATAACCCTAAAAACTCTTCTATCACAATCCGTTCTATCTCCGCACCGAGTAAATCCTCCATTACCACCAATTTCTTCTAATGACGTTTTTCTGATGTATTTGTTCTATTTGAAGCTCCCTTATAAACAACTCTTATGAAAGTATAGATATAATCTTTACTCTAGTCATTATATAATTCGCTGTAGGATTTCGAAAAGCAGCCAATGACCAAAAGTTATCGTACTAGACCAGCCCCCACGCCCCGCCGTTATCCTACGCGGCAACCACGCGCCGAGAGTACCGGGGTTGGACTTTCAAAGATACCCTAACTAACCAAGGACGCGCGACCACACACAAAATTTAGACATCACGTGTAAAAACACCGAGGATGAGTATACGAACTTTTAAAACCGAGTTAGATAATAATTATAGTGGTCCACATATCATACATGATAAATAATGAGGAATATATAGAATATACAACATACATAAAGTGAATATGTAAGAATTGAATCCATAAATCTAATTCCAATAATAATTGCACATATAATAATAATATAATATAATAATAAAGTGCTCAAAGATCTAATATAACAAGTAACAAAATAACTAGATAATACTTAGGTACGGTTCTTTGAAGACACGGCAGTCTAAAAGAATTACTTAAGAAGTAAATACCAAAATTAAATAAAATTTCAAATAATTAAATATCAGCCGAGAAAGCGCTATAGTAAAGATATACAAGAATAATTATAAATAATTACTAGTAGTAAAGAAATGCGCAAGAGAAAAAGATAGAGAGAAAGAGATAGAGAGAGAGAGAAATATAGATAGAGAAAAAGAAGAGAATTAATATTTATAGAAAGAGAGAGATAGAGAAGAGTGAGAGGATAAAAAAAGAGAGAGAGATGAACAAGAAGGAAATACGAAAAACGAGAGGAGAAGATAGAGAGAGAGAAGAGGACGAGACTAAGAGATAGAATGAGAGAAGCGTAGCAAGAAAAGAGAATAAGATGAGAAGAGAAGACGAGAGATAAGGACCAGGCAGTATAATATAATGGAAATAGGGAACGTAGGAAATTGCCAGGATGTATATTCGACATCATAAGGCAAACGTATCAGAAGAGAACGTTATGGAAAAGAAGATATTTAAAGAAGATAAAAAAGACAGACAACAAAAATGTTATTACTGAATACTAAACGGACATTACGCGCACGATTAAGAAAACATACGACACTTCTCGACAAGGATATCTCGTTACATACGAATCTTCAAGATGTCAGTCGCAGACTGAATTAATTGCAGCCTTTCCTCGGTTCTTCGCGTTTCTTAAGTGCTGGGTTCTATATCTACAGTGTATTACACATTCAACGTGATATCTGCTCTTCTACGAGAGCGAGAACGCCATACGTTGATCTCTCAGCTCCGGACCGGAACGATGGTTACGCTGATACTTACCTACTATTGCCAATTGTAAGTGAAAATCTCCTTAATCTGATACTTCCCGTAACTCATAAATTGACAACTCAGCATCCAACTACATTACAGTATTAATTCATAAAAAACGTGGATCGAAGTTTTCTGAGAATCAAACTCATCTAAAGAACATGAGCATCAACAGCTGGTATGAACGAGAAATAAAGAGATCAAAACTTCTTTCGTAAACTCACAACCAAATACGTTCAACACTGACTCACTACTACAACCAGAACACGGAGCACTTACTCTACACCAACGCAAAACGAGCATGATGCAGTTAGTATAATTAACTCTTGACTCCGTACGAATGATAGTTATAATGTGATCACTATTGATTTGCATATACATTGGCCCCACTCATCGTACATACGATTTAACATGAGACTACTTGACTATTTCTGAGATTCTATTCATGTTTAAGATTTTATCGCTTATAATATCACAATATATATCAAATCATTCTTATTAATAATCGAGCAATGACACGTTTATTTTCTAGTTAATTCCGGATTTAAATATGTCATTAGGATACCGTGAATCAAAAAGACAACAAACAATTCTCAATGGCAACCAAAATCAGTATTAATAGATAAATAAAAGCTGTATAATATTAATTATGACTATGTAAAATACAACAATATACTTAATGCTATATCGAGAAATATAATGAAAAAAGAAACATTTATAAGATGACATCAAATAGCAATTGTGTAAAATTACTTAATCGTAATGACCAAGAAGATGTATAAATAAAAAACATAGAGTCCCATAGGAAAGGTTCGCAATATACGTACAAAAGAAACGTAACAGGCAAGTTCGTACTACCAAAAAAAAAAAACATATAGGGAATTCTAAAAGGATCTTGTTATAAAAAATCTCGAAACAGAAGACTACCCAGTAACAGAACAGAGCCACTACCTATACTTAACCTGTGAATTCGTCTACTCACAAATTATCCAACCATAGAACCCCGAAATCTATGCTCATCACAAGGCGCCTACTGAAAAACTAGTTCCTACAAATCGGTGATCCCGAAAGGAAGTTTTATAATGTTTACGGGAATATTATACATTCATAGTACGCCCACTAGTGCAATTATAGCTCAGAACAAAAATCAGAAGGACTTAAATCTACCTCTCCTTCATTACATCTTTAGAGTACGTCATAAATTGACCGACTATGCCTTAATTTAACATAACGCTTTACAGAGACTCCAAATTAAAGGAAAACTGAGCGGTTCTCACGCTCTAACACTTTCGACAGTGGAGAAAGCAAGTCCAAAGATATCAAGAATCTACTTAAACTCTTTCTTACTTTAAAACTATAAGATTACCATGGAAACATAAGATCATCTTTCTCATAAACGAACGACTTATTCAGATTAACAACTCAACAAACAAGTGATGACTGGAAAACAGTTTATCATTACACAACATTATAATCTCCAGGATCTACCATACACTATAGTTCTACCACCTTTACTACGTGAACTTATTTTTCCGTCACATTGAGACCGATTTTCACAAAACTCCAAATTGAAAACACCGAAATAACTTCAACAATATTCAATATAAGAAACTGTGAATAGCAGAAAATAGCAGTTTACGACGTTAATTATCAAGTGTCTAAACAACCTTTCAAGCTTTAGTGTGCAACTATTTTTTGTTTAACAAAATAACAATATCAAGAAATCAATAGGAAATGTTTGCGTAGAGATGTCCAATGATATGTATCCGATTGCACATGTCACGACCTCTATATGTAACACTGATGTCTCTACATGTTCCAGGATGATGTACTCAACAACTTGAGAATATAAAATACCCTCACGCAGAGTTACATCTTATTATGTTCAATAAGTCACTTCCTATTTTGCATGCCAAATCAGAATATATGTAAATATATTGATTGATCAACAATTGACACCAGGACTCAGATTTAACAGTCAAACTTTATAAAGATTTGACATATTTTAAGAATTATTAATAATAATATCAAATATGATAAATATAGTTAATACATGAAAGAATGTATTAGATAATATTTCGATTTTGACGTATTACCATAAAATCAGAATAAAATTTATGTGACCAAACATTTAAATATATAAAACTGTAGTTTAATGGTTAATCCAGTATAATAACGTGAAGTATGGCAATGAACTATATTTAAATGAGATTTTTTATATAATAAAGGGAAATCTAAAAATTATAGTGGATGCTATTTTATTTCACGAAATAATATAAGAATATAAAGTTTTTATATCAGGAGTTTTTTAATGGTTAAATCCAGACTAAAAACAAGAGAAGTTACGGTCTCAAAAAAGAAAAACATACAACGAGTGAAAATGAGGTAAAAGGAAAAAAATCTGAAAAAAAACCAAAGGCGGGTAAGAAATATATAGCTAAGGAGAAATAAAGGGAGTAACGACCCAGGATACTTACTGGTGAACTCTTAAATTAACACTCTGACTAACCATATTTCCTATACAAAAATTAAAAATGAAGAAAAGCGATTATCTAAAACATGAAAGATCAATAATTTTTAACAGTACCATAATAAGAATTACTATTATAATATATAACTATATACTATTATATTATATAATAATATATATACTATAATAATAGTATTATATATTAAGAGGATAAATAAAATTAAATAAATATCTGTTTCGTAATATCCAAAATTATATACATCTACATTCACAAAATTTAACATACTAAAATATATATATATATATATAAATATTATACAGATATGATATAAATATACATATATATATGAAGTGAACCATGTCAGCGAGAGTCAGTCCTTCCAACTACGTTATATATTTGCAATCCTCGATGCGAGATGTTTGATTTTAATATCCCCGGATGCCTGGTAAATAATCATATAATATATTATATAAATTATATATATATAATTATATAATATGAAATATTATATATTATAGATAAAGAAAAAAATAATATTTATATATAATATATATATTAATATATAAAGTAATAGATATATATATTATAATATATAATATATATTTCGAATTTTAATCACAATTTATTAATACATTACTAGCTACCAAACATAGCCGGACGGAGCGAACCCAATCAAATGCACACTCCCAACTCTACCTCATGCCCTAATGCAACGCATGATATTTAACACATGGATTATATCACTCCTTCTGCACTAGTATTGAAATTTAAAATAAAGACTAATCGAGCATAACTTGACGACAAGATTAGGCAAGTATGAGAAGACAGTTAAAGGTAAAGCCCAACGATGGACCAAAAATTAGCCTCATCGAGCTGCCCACAAGATCTCAACCCACTACACCAACAACAAATCGCTCATGCGGTGGCAATCCACCAAGCTACCTAGGGTAAACACGCCTTGTCATATTTGTTAAGTAACACAACATAACCTACCAATATTGAGACTTAGATACAAAACATACATGAAAATATAAATGATAGTTGATACACCAACACGCGACCGATCCACCAGGTTGCATTATATAAACGTTAGGTTTCTAGCAACACATGAAAATTGTAATACAATAAACATGTGTAAAGAAGCACCTTTTGCCCATATTTCAAGGCATTCAGCTCAAAACTATTATAATAAATGATTCCCTTATAACCCATCCAATAAACGAATTCTACCTGATTTCATTACAAACGTTGCAATCGAGATCCACTTTCAGAGAAAAAAAACCATGTTCCTGGCAGCGCACATTATTCCGAAAATCTTAACAAACATCCATTCCATGAACTGCGTCCGCTTTTTACTCTAACTCTTTCTTGATCTCATGCCCCCTCACCTCGTCGCAATGTCATTCTAGCTATATGAGAATGTACAATTCTTTATTGGCTCGTGCCGAAGCAAGATACTTGTGATAACAAATTATATAAAGACATGCAATAGTCAGTTTTCGTGAACCTTCAGTAAAACTTCCTTGTTAAGCTTTTTACCTTTTCTTACAGAAAACATATCCTCAACTACCTATCTAGACCTCTCACTACATAGCATCACCCTCAAACAGGAAATCATCCTTGTTGCTCTTAGTTGTACTCTCTATAGCATGATCTGAGTCTTTTTACTTGAATAAAAAAAATTAAACAAGGGTTGAGGGTACCCAAAAACATATGTTCTGCACAATTATCTATACCTGAGATACCTATAACAATAGCTATTATACAAGTATGTACTTATCTGTCTATTGCTCTAATCGTAAATACAACATTGCGACGTCTTATTAATGAACCAGATCCTTATTAGCTTTATTTCTAGGCTTTTCAGCAATTGATTTAGCTGACTTATCCAAATTATCATGGACTGTATAAATATCACACCTAAAATCCTCTTCTCTTTGGGTGCCAAGCATGGATCTCAAAGAGCAGCTCCGCCCAGTCATATGGCGATAGTTTACCACTATTCTAATTCTTAGAACTTTCAACAGCCATATAAGCGTGTGAGAAAGCCATCCGTTAACCCACTTTATTTACTATATACAAAATCATTGACCACCCTTAAGCTACTGCCCAACCCAAGAAATCATAAATTGCAGACAAAATATTTGACGAATCTCTATATGATCTCTTCACACCTCGATTCCGTAATGAGGAACCCAGGCGTGAATATAACGAAAAGACAGGTGGCCAACTTAGTATCATCTCAATAACATTAAGGAAACCTATTGCAATTTAAGATCCTTGTCTAAAATATTTATAAAAATATGAGAGATACAAAAATGTTGGCCCCAGCACTGAACCCTGTGGGACACCAATTTCTTCACTATTATTTACAATGATGATGTATTCCCAATATTAGTTGTACACACTTTATGATTTTCATGCAGCAGACACCACTCATTAAATCCAACCAGATGTACACACTACCATACATATCCACCATTGCAAATTAATCTAATTTTCAATCAGAGACTAATGTGTCATAGGGCATTACTCACAAGCTTTACTAAAGCTTCTAAATTAACACTATTCTAACTGATTACTCCTACGCTCAAGTGCCACGTCAGTAATGATCTATACCTATAATTACTAAGAAGTTTGATGCATGACATGACCTACACGACCTTTCTGAAAAACAGAGAAACAAAAAACCCTATCGAGTGCTAGGAGTCATACAATACCTTGTGATTAAAAATTCCATTATTATATTCATCATATATGATATATACAGTAAACTCTTTCCACAGAACCTTACAATCCATCAAATTGTAAAATAGAGTATACCATAATATAAACCAAATCTCCCTTACATACACTTACTGTAAATAATAGCACAACATTATGCTGTTTTCCAAGTGTACACTTAGATAAGGTATACTCACCAACAAAAGGATATAGAGTATTCGCTTAAAATCAATACAGGTGCCTGATGCAATGAAACTTAAACCTACCCTCTCTATCAAAGAATTCTTATCCCATACACATTTTCATCAGGGCCTGCAGCATTATAACATTGGATCATTAATGTCTAAATAAAGTTTAAATATCTCTTTTAGAAATCAATTCTAATTCTGTAACGTCTATTTGTTACACTGAGCATACAAGAAACTATATTATAAGTCTCTTAAACCTTAATTATCTAATTACTTATCCTCTGTAAAACACACAAGCAAATGAATAGCTGTCAAAGAAAACATTAGACACACCTCCTATCTGAACACACTAATTAATGCGTTCAGCGAATATTTTATTGGACCAGAGTTACCGTGACTATCCTTACTTTTACAATTTTGATATAGGAGCCGCATTAAAAAAAATATCGCTATTCAGGTTAACTATACATCTAACAATTCCTTGCTAAATTAATTCTGGCCAATCTGATTTCTATGCCTACGTAGAGTCTCGAGTAGCAAGGTGATGCATATGGAGAACAATAGTCAAGTGGCGCAACTGTCTCTGTGAGGGCTGTGTCAGCAATTGATCGGGCGATAAAGTTGCCCCGAGTGGTTGGAGACGTCTGTGAGTACTTTGAACCACTAGTTGGAAGAAGTAAGGCCAAGGTTATTGCCTGGCAAAGTTAACCAAGGCAGTGGATAAAACATGGCCGTGAAACATGTAGGCACAACCGGAAGGTAAGGAGTCATGGGCAAGTTAGTCGGTAGGTGTGGGAAGATGTGGCCGATGAGGTTGAACGACATACGTGTGTGAGGCAAATGGTGTAGCAGCCATCCCAAGACGGGGACTGGAGAAAAAGGCGATCCCCAAGTAGAGCCTGGTGAATGAATAAGGTCGGGTGAAAACGTCGCATTGGGGCTGTGTGAGATATGGGCGTGGCGCTATAATTCGTTCATAAGAATGAATGTTCGTAAAGCGGAAAAAAATGTCTGTTTAAACAAATTTCAAATCAACATCAAATATGGAACAATGGGATGAAATATTACAGATGTTCAAGTATTTATTGTAACAAGCATATACCGGACGTAAAAATAGAGTTTACTAAAGAAAGTGTGATAAAACATGCCGTATTGCTGATATATTGTATGCGTGTAAAAGTGTGTACACAGCCACAAAAAAAAGAAGAGGCCGTATGAACCGGGGATCGAAGATAAGTGCTAGAAGAGTTAACTTTGGTAACTAGCAATTGATCTCGAGCTCATCTTACGATACCTCCTAACACGCTCGTGCTACTTCACCTCTGAGCTCCTCTATCGATCTCATCTCATGCGATACAAGTCCTCTCCTCCCTCCTCCTTTGACGTTCCTTCATATCTTCTACTGGGAGAAGCTTCTCTCTATACTCGTCTCTGTCCTCCTTCTTCGTGTGTTGCACATAAAGTTATAGATATGGACGATAACCGTGAGAAGCACACATGAAATAAGGAGTATACAAAGCATGAATAGGTGTGGTGTGGTTACTAGGTGAAATGTCATACCTAATTGAGGTTACGAAGTAAGTCATAATGCTCACAGGTATATAAAGAAATAAAATACCCAAAACCTCAGACCTCAGTATCACTACAAACTCAGAGTGATAAGGATGGATATTAAATACTGGTAGGAATTAACTCGAATAATCAGGTACGTGACTGAATAAGCCCAATATAGTCTTAAAAGATAGGAAAATGACACAAGTATCAGATATCCCGATTCTATGAAAGATAAAAATAGAATAGCCATAATACCATCGACTCAGGAGTACCTAATATATATAACTATGAAATAAATACATATTAAGGTATAATATAATAATCAAGCCTAGAACCTAATTAATATATTCATGCATTAAACTCTCCATCTCTATCCAGTTCATTACCTATACGAATTATCCAAATACTAGGATACTCTATATTAAATACTTATTTAATCTAAATTAAATAAGTCGAACAAATGAAGATTAATAATCAGTTCCCACTCAATATAAATATAATTCGTTATGTGAAGTTGAATAATAACTGGTGATGATGATATAATGGGGCAATGTACTATTACTATCTTCAATTTAATAAAATTATAATTGATATATAAATAATTGTAAATTATTATAAATAATTATTAATAATAAAATTTAATTATTAAATGTATTAATTTTATTATTATATTGATTATTAAATTTAATTATTATAATTATTTAATTTATTAGGTCACTTTCCACCGGCTTAACGCTTAATAAAAACATTGACTGAATTGAAATTTCATAAAAATATAAAATATGCTAATATTAACGCAGATCCGCAATAACGTTTGGACGATAGTGGAACTAACAAGGTCGTAAAGTATTGACCCGCTGAAATGGTGAAAAAAGCACGCGTATACTGATATCCCATCTGGGGATATTAATAAATATTTGAATTTCACATCATGTATAAAGTCGAAATAAATTACATATAAGATGAACGCGTTAATAGGGCCTCTGAGACAAAAAAAGATCCGGATAGAGTGTAGCGAATGCAAAGGGGCACCGGTGAAAAAGTCAGTGAGGTCCAATGACCACCGACGGGTGACTGAGGTAGTGAGTTATGTCGTTGGATTGATAATGTGTGTAGTGTGCTGTGTTGTTGATGTGATGATTGATTTATAAAAATATGCAACTCGGCGTAGGCGGGCGCTGGAACACAGACTGCGGCTTTCGCACACTATGCGGGCTGAACTCAATAGTGGCATTCGAAAATAAACAACAAGGTAAAGATAACATCAAAAAATAGAAGGCGTAAAAGTGACCCCATATAAAAAAAGTATCAAATAAAATATGTATAAGAGACATAAAAATAATTGACCCAGGAATCGAAAAAAAAGATTAGGGTTGCAACGTAAAAATATAGACGGTAAACTTAATATTGGGCAATAAATACGATTACTACAACGTGTTGCTGATAACCGCAAACACGTTTTGGCGCAACACCTTTCTTCGTAAGAGTTTGACTCCAAATAAGTTAGGAGATTTAGCAAATATTAAAAAATAAATATACGTGGTTGCCAAAAAATAATTAGAGGAAGATAAGCTACAAAATAAATAATTATAAGTAAGA
>JABUQX010025684.1:0-25000 GCA_015478945.1 Trachelipus rathkii
GTCCGTAGGTGAGTGCTTCAAATTCTACACGTTAGAACGTGATGATATAGTGATGACTATATAATCTTTACTCTAAATAAGAGACACTGAGATAATAAATAAATTGAAATAATATAATATTAGTATCATGTCCTCCTTCAATCTCGTCTCATAAATATAATTTACATGGAGAGAATAAATTACTTAACTTAAAATATTCCCTACTAGTGATATTAAATTACATTATTATATTTATATATATTGATATCTAGTCATTACTAGACACTTAATTATATGAACGATCTGCATTATTAAAAGGTATATTAGTGTATTATTTTTATAAGTGATTATCTATGCTACCTCTATTTTCTTCATGTAATCATCATAGTTCACCACTAATACTTATTATGTTACTTTTGGAACTACATTTACTTTTAATTTATTCAATCTTCCATATTATTCATACAATTGTCAGGTATATATAGGTCATTTATTTCAAAGACACTATTCTTACAATTGATATTATTTATTATTATTATTATTATTATTATTATCTAATTATATTAATTAATTATTAATTATTATTATTATATTATACTTATATATTAATTATTTATTATTATTATTATATTACTCTTATTATTATTACTCTTATTATTTAATTATTATTATCACTATTTATGATTATTTATATTTTGGGCTTTTTCAGTCATCATCATCATCATCATCATCATCATCATCATCATCATCATCATCATTATTATTATTATTATTATTATTATTATTATTATTATTATTAATTGAGTATTATTATTATTATCCTTATTTAGTATTATTGATTCATGAATATGGAGTAGCTCATAACTGCAGAGAGATAATCGACTACTTTTTCTGGCGCAGATATAATTTACTTTATGAGCTATGTTATGCCTTTACCTTCAGAGCTTTTTTTAGAAATTAATAATTTAGTATATTTATTACTACGTTATTCTCGAGAGATATACAACATCGCCCTAAAACTACTTTACATTAGGTTGTTCCTAAACTTATCCTGATATACTCTCAGTACTTACTACCATACATATGGACCCCCTTTCCAAATCTTTCAACTTATACAGATTATGAAACAATTTATTTATAAATCAATAAAATCATTTTTTCACACAATGCTAAATTATATATATATATATTAGCAGTACTTAACATTCCCAATTCGCCAGTTATTCTTAAGATAAATAAAGTCCATTATACCCATTATAGAATCATTTGATAGTCATCAACTAATATGATTATAACAAATTTAATATAAATGTGCCGACTGTACGTCGACTTAATGTAGTGTATATATAATATCAAATTTCCTCATAATACAAAGATAGTTAGCATCATATTAAACACATGGATAAATTTGCTTTCAAACTAAATACCTCTCATCTCTCAACCAGAGTAATTTAAGCTGTCAGAAGATATATCACTATTGAACAGTCAATAGGTACCACCAATATTATATATCATATCTTATCCAAAATAATTACTCTCATTCTATATATAATATGCCACTTACTAATAACTAGATGAACTTATAATAATTTAGGGAATCAGTTATGTATAAAAACACTTAAACATACACTATAATACATCCTATAGATATAACTTCTTTTGTACATACTCTGATTGCCTGAAATATTCATCAAAAACGAACACGATTTGCTTTTGCTCATTCCTACCTTTGTTTTGAGAGAGAGTGATAAACAACTGTGAGAGAAATACTATAAGTCATGTTGTATTGATAAACTCACGTATCGATTTTCTAGGATATAACATAGTAAATATAAATAATAATATAACAAATTTTAAATACTCAAAAATTGATCACTATCTAGTTGGTTCAATAAAACGAAAAATTATTAAACGCAAATGTTGCTAAATTAGGAAACCTACAGGTAGGAAGAAATCAAATAAAGCCTACTGATAACACGTCTATTTTTTTTTTATTTTAGTTTACAACAATTTTCGTAAGAATTGTAGTTAATAATATGTCAAGTCTAATCAAACAGGGAAATAGCAACCTACTAATTAGAAATTTATAGGAAGTTTTCCATACGTATTTATGGTTACCAACTTGATTGCCTAATATTTTGTAACAAATAGTAAAGAACAAAAATCCGTTACTTATAAAATTCTTTGAGAGTCACATCTACTTTACTTTTTGCAAGCACTAAAAATGCATATAATATTCGAGTAAAAGGCCTATATTTAATAACATACAGTATAGTCTAAGATATATAAATATGAGTATATAGAAATAATCAGTCACGAGATAATTACCTTATAATCTATATATATATATATATAATTAATATATAATAATCATATATATTATATATAATATTTATATCCTTACTGATAGCATTCTCAATCATTACTTTTATATAAATACTTTATTAATTAACTGTATTCGTTTGTTGTAATAATCAGCAAACTGGTAATTGAGAACTTGTAAGTTTTTTGTATTTCTGTGAAATGGGATCGTTATGATGAGTCTAATAGGGGGATAAGAGGGGGAGATGAGGGGACAAGGGTAAGATGAAATTGAGGTAATAAAGATAGTGGATGTGAATATATATAAAAATAAATATATAATAAAAAAATAAATATATATCTAAACAAATTTTTAAAATTAATATATATAAGGTATATATATATAGGGCAAAAAAATGAGAGGATCATACATTATATAGTGTCATCTAGTAAATGAATGAGTGGAATAGCACGTATAACGTTCCACAATGAAGTTGAGTCTATATCAATATTGAAGATAAAAATTATAAAATATTACTCATATCGTATGATTAAGCAAGAGGTTAAAAATACTCACTTCTTATAAACTCATTGCTTTACTAGTGAGTGTGAAATGGTGAGTTGTAATTAGCCTCTAAAATCATATATCATAGTATATATATTATATTATATATATATACCTTTCAACTATACCTTAAAACATACTAAACCCTCTAAAACACATTGAGCGACATTATGGTGTTATGATAATATTATATATATATATATATATATATATATATAATTATTAATATCATATAATATATATATATATATATTATAAGGATATATATATATAGTATATATATACATATATATATATATATAATAATATAATATATATTAATATATATATATAAATAATATTAATATATAATATATATTATATTAATTAATAATATAATATATTATAATAATATATATATATATAGATATAATATATATATGATTATTAAATATATATATATAATAATATATATAGTATATAATATTATATAATATATATACTATAATATATTATATGTATATATACATATCATATATATATATTAATAGTATATATATATTATATATATTAATATATAATATATAATATACTATTATTAATAATATAGATACTTGTATTATGACTAATATATCACTAGTAGAAATCCTTTGAAAGACGTAATATATTAGTGTGGTATCGGTTTAAGTATACTAGCGAAATTTATTACTCACGAGTGATTAACTAGATACCTATAGATTACACTAGTGATATTACAAACTATCTATAAAAATTCCCTAGATATACCTAGATATTATACTACTGACTTGAGTGATTATATCCTGTGAATTGCACACTTAACAATATCATATACCTTCTGAGAGACTATACATGCATCGCAATATGAGAGTGATATGTAACACTCTTACTACATTTGCACTATGGTATCGCTGAATTTTGTCAATCTACTATTAATATAATATGTATGATTCTATACGATCTTATGAAGAGATAGATTTTATACATTAAATCATAATTAACATTTCATAATTATATGCCATAGCTATAGAAGAGTATATATACTATAATTATTATATTTTATTAAATAAATATATTTATTTATATAATATCTTTGAAATATCTATTGTAATGAATATCGTATACTGTATGAATATTGTAACATAGTATATTTGACCAAAAAAATATTGAGCAAGTTCATTTTATATTATTACACGACGCCACCAAGTAATAATATTCGACTGATGTGCTAAGGACTATGCATAAGTGATCTTATAGAGGTATTATTCTATCATTTTACAATAATTACGTAAGTAATATTTTTCTATCAATTCACCCTCGTATTATCTTTAGTACTTATTATGTTATGGTCAATACCTATGGACGACCGTTAATACTAACATCACTGATTTCGATTAAATGTTGCACTTCGTGCATCCATGCTCTACACAATGCGAGGAGGAATTTGTTCTAACAGTAATGTAGAACACTTCTTGTGGCGCTTTTATCCACACTTTCACATACGTAATCGAATATTATGCTCACACACACGTCAAATCGATCTACAATTTTACTGTAAGATATGATTAACATGTGATGTACAGCAATATATAATAGTTTATAGGTATAAATATACACACAGATCTATGAGGTAAATTATTGATAGACTAAAGAGATAGCATATGAGATAGTAGCTCACGAGCTCTGATTGTCTTCTTAACGCACATTGATGAAATACGTGAGTGATCGTGAACGTACTCATCTACAGATTAATACATTACATATGACTACTAGATATCAATAGTCCCTCGTGGTTGTAGCATTGATAGTAACTTTTAATTCTATTGTAGAAACACAAGATTATTGTAGTATTATATATATATCTATAGTATATGTATATAATATATATATAATATAATCATATATATATATATAATATATAATATATATATATATAATAAGTATATATATTATACATATATATATATATATTATATATATATATATATAATATATATATATATAATATTATTATATGAAAGATCATATATAATTTTAGATCAATTATATATAAGATTTTTATATAAATAAATAAAGGTTATTTAAAACAAGGTATATATAATATATAATATATGATTAAAATTATGATGATTAATTATAATTATTGTATTGATCTATTAATATTATATATCTATATTATAATCTATTTTACTTTATTAGTGTTATATTAGGTATTTATGTATGTGGTTAATTTGAGTGAGCGGGAGTGAGGTGTGCATTAGTTGTTTGCGGAGTGCCTAGATGGGCAGTCGCCAGTACACAGCGGCCACGACTGATCGACGTGGATATATATCGTCCAATGCTGGGGTCATATCTCACGAAAAGTGACACAAGAGAGGGAGAAGGTAATTAAGGGTGCAAGGCATGTAAACCATAGAACGCTCGAACGGCGGTTCAACACGAGATTATGAGCACGCCACGATGAGTATATTCGAGTCAATGTTTGAAGAATACAAGCTTAGTGCAATTCTCTTTAGCCTGATTGATATTAAAAATGAAACTATATGTATTGACTAGTGAATATATGATATGTGGATAGATTGATTAATATTCTATTATTTGATTGATATAACAATCTACAACAGGCGTATTTGATAATAACGCTAATAGCGAGCGTCTTATATCGAGTGAGTAGTTGGGGGAGGCGTCGAAGGAGTACAGCGTGTGGAAGTCACTTAATTACGAAGAAGGATAAACAGTTGCTGTGAGGAGGATTAATATGAAGGTAAATGTTGTATTGTCGATGTATCACTATTCAGTTCCGCCCAGGATATATGTGGGTTTTCGAGAATGGATATATGTCCGGCCCATCTTCATTTATGTGTGAGGTGAGGAAATTGGGTTGTATTCATATACGACTATTATGCACCAGTGAATGCGAGCGCAGGAAGAGAGAGAGGAAAAGAATTATTGGATGATGTTAGTAATGTAATGTCGTATGGGATTAATTAGTTACTGGAGGATAAATGAAAAATATATGTTAACTATTTATTGGTATATTTGATTATTCAGTGAATGTAGGTGAATGAGTGATATATAGGTGGTATT
Source organism: Trachelipus rathkii (assembly GCA_015478945.1). Taxonomy (NCBI): domain Eukaryota; kingdom Metazoa; phylum Arthropoda; class Malacostraca; order Isopoda; family Trachelipodidae; genus Trachelipus; species Trachelipus rathkii. Next base: position 5,930 of record JABUQX010025684.1, read on the forward strand.
TTCTTGGTCAGTGTGAGAGAGATCAATTAATGACACTCATTTTGTGTGGTTTCGCTTAGTGGTATTTAGTCTTTATATTGTAAATATTAAAATTTTTATCTGTGAGTTTTTTTGAATATATGAGATTACATTGATATATTTATGTAGTCGGGGAGTATACACTGTGCGATACAACAATAGTGAAATCCCACTAAGTTACAGTTCATAGGATCAGCTTATCTGCACACCACGCAGGCGTACGTACGTAGCCGCGGTACTGGATTAGTGTGTGTAAAATGGAAGGATAGAGGTAGACAACTCTAATCACTAATGTCTAAATGCTGAGTCGGTGAGAGGGGGGTCTCACCTAACTGTCGATACACTATTCTTGTTTGACTGATACTATATGTATGGCTGCGGTATGAGAGGTTATCGGGTAATGCGGAAGAGAGGTAGCCATATAGTGGACACCGCTATGTATACGTGCGTAGAGACTAGCCTGGGATGAAGAGATATGAGGAGCGGAACAAGACTGCAGGTAGTAGGCGATTTAGGAGAGGTGACCTTTCGCTATGGAGCACGGTGAGACGACTATGAAGAGGTGAGCGGAGAATCTGCGCAAGACGTCATGTGTATCGGCGGTAAGCTCACGAGATAGATATGTTGAGAGCATGACGCGCGAGCCTATGCCTGTATGGAGAGCTATATAAGTGCGTATGTTGGGCTTATGCCGTCGATCACATATATCGCGGTGGGTGGCTGCACGCGAGATAGGTTCATCTAGGGGGGCTGAGCGCGTGTATGCAAAGGCGAGAGAGAGAAGCAGTTATCCGAGATGGAGGTGCGGAGGTGAAAAGAGACGTGTGCAAGATAAAGGAAAAAGGGAGGCCTATGCGACCTGAAACTTGAGTTCGGGGAAATGTGGGTTTCAGAGAGAGAGAGAAGACTTGGAGGATAGATATCAAGTAACATGCTGTGTGACGATGTGGGATAGCTATAGACGAGGGATCGCGTCTGTAGGGAGATAGTGTGATATTAGATAAGTTCATGCCATTTATAGAGTATGATGTGTGTAGAATAATAATGGTGTTAGTCGTTGAGTTAAAAATGCGTGGTAGGCAATAGAGTCGTACTAAGATGATGAATCCTGGAAAAGAAATACATAAAAGAAGATGAGAAAGAAAAAGAATGAGAGAGGTTGGGGGAGAATAGGAGGACGATATGTGCAGAGGCTTGGATAAAAGAAGTGGAGATGCAGTCAGCATGAGGCTTTCGGCGCCGCACGCATCCCAATTCACGCTTCGACTATTGGGCCAAATATCCAGAGGAGGGGTGGCAGTGGCGGAGGCCAAGATATGGCTCCAAGATGGAGAGAGGGAGAGATGCTCGCCGGAGTATTGATGGGAGAATGGTAGGTTAAATTGAATTACTCAACCAACTGGAGGAAAGACCTGTATTACCAAGAAAGCAAATATCGAGAGAGAGCGCATCTGCTGATATTTAATCACAGGTACTAAGAACCAGGGCAAGTCCGCCACGCGTCTAGAATCTGGATAGGCTGAGTGGAGACATTGGAAGATGTTAGTCGAGAAGGGAGCCTTATCATCAGAGAGGATATGTGGCCCTGAATGAACAAAACTATACGTCAGGGCATAACCCAAGACATCTACGTCAGAGGGTCATCCATTTCCTAAACAATACTCCAACTCGATCTGCGAGATTTAACTGAGATGCATAGCACACAGCATTGCGGGCACGGATGGCTTCATGTGTGTGCTCATCCAGATCTTAGCGATATAATGAGGCGCAACGCTTTATATGTGGGATATGTAATAGCTATATCGACATTGGGAATTATAGAGTATCAATCGTTGTCCTGTACTTAACCTCGTAAGCATGGAGCAACGCTCAACATTGATGATGAGACGTTGTGGTGAACTGCTCTTTGTAGAGCAATACTATACGTGAATGCCTGAAGAGCAGTGAGAGGTTCTAACACACGGCGCAGGTAGGAAGCAGAGTTTGCGCATCGCTGAAATGAACAAGGGAGGATTTAGGAGAGAAAGAGAGGGGTGGTGACCAAGCCGTGTCTTACTCTCAGAACCAAAGACAACGTAATCTTGCTTTCCTATCACATCTTGGAGAGATCTCCCTGGTAATTTCTAACCATGAACGAATAGCTCGTTACATCGTCAGAGGGTACCAAAGACATAATATAAGCCTGCAGAGTCTGTTCAATACTTCGAATTACATTCTCACATGTCGATATTACAGAAACAACGAAAACTGCCAATGCACCGACGTTTAATCGGTCCCTCCTCGTAAGAATCCGTCAAACGACAACCTCGTCCTTAGCCTATCTTCCTTTGCTTTCCTTCCAACTAAAGAAAAACTTGGTTTTACCATTTGAAGTACCATAAATTTGGTCACCTCCAGAAATATTGTCGTCTCCCCAGACCTTATGTGCTATATGTGAAAGTTCTTTCCAGTAACTGTAAATATCCTGTTATTCGTCCTAAACTGAAAGTCCCACCTACAGCCTGTCCTCTGTCCGTGCACCTTCCTTCGCCTTGTAGAAAGGAAATCCTTGAGTCAGTGCGCCCTTTCATAAGCATGACCGTCTTGAAGCTACTCCGTGCAAAGGAAAAGCTGGTTCATTTTCCTCTTTCTGATGCTGCGGCAAAGAATCAATGACTCTGCGGTGCCTCTTAACAGTTCCCTTCGGCCCCGTGCGTTGTGTCCGGAACTCGGTTCCACGTTCTAGTTCCCCAATTCAGACTCCCGTGTTCGGATAACGGACACTTTGGCATGGTGATGTCGTTGCTCTGGACAATTTCCCCCCAACTCTCCTGGCCATGGTTCACCGACCAAGTCGTCGTTTATCGCCGACAAGACACGACCCTTCTCAATGTACTCACTTGCCCAGAGTCATGCGCTCCAAGGGGACTATCTGATCTAGCACCTGTTCAGCGTCCCAGGAAGTCAAATGCAACACGTCCATGGTGCATCCTCTTAAGTTCAGCTGTACTATCTCCCGGAAGCGACCTACTCCTGTTTCTTCGGGGAAACATCAAGACCCTCATAACGGTTGCGAACGCCCGTCCAAGAGTGTATCGCTTGCATATTGAACCACGGACTTAAAACAAAAGGAACCCGTTTGCAATGGGGTACCTGCCTCTGTCCTGCAAAAATAATTTGGACACTTCAGAATATACCAAGCAATATGTTTTTTGTTCTTCTCAAATTAAAAATAGTAGCTAGAAGTTTAATTTACTATTCAATCCAAATGGTTTAGAATAAGTGATTCTGTAAATCTTATCGCTTTCCAAATAAGCTTTTCGATTTAATTAACACTTATATATAACGTTATAGAATCTACTGGATGACCAGGAGAGGAGGTATTGGATGAGTCTTTACTCGGCCGCGGTCGTCCTTCGGAAAGACGTGGCGCTGTCTCGATGTATGTTGAGGATGGGCTGGCTACTGGTGGGCACAGGAGGGAGGAGCCTTCTTCCTTCACTGCCTCTTCTCCACCCATTTTAAATTCGGAACCGTTGCCCGAGCCATCTGGCACTTCTCGTCCGCGGATTTCTCCCGAGAACTTGACTACGAACACCGCACACTTGTCTTCCAATGTCTCTCCTCTCACTCCCGATGACACCATTCCTACTTCCCCAGCCTTTGATGAAGCACCCCTTGGAGGGACACATCCCTTTCCCTGTCTGCTAAGAAGTCTGGCAGGGGTGCGCAAGCTGAGAAAAATTTTCGAAATGTGGTGTGTGACTTGGCACACCTCTTCGAAGAGCCCTCTCTTGTGGTAGCCAGGAACCCCTCTCGTAAACAGGATAGTCCTCACATGTATATCCCTGCTGCATGATCTTCCTCTTTCCCCGAGGTTTGACATTCCGTCCAGCTGCTCACGGGACCATCAGACTTAATCCTTTGAGAAGACTGCCAAATCCCAAAACATAGTTACTATTGTCACGGATCGCCCTGAACTTTGATTATATTACCATTTATGGCACGTTTCCTCCAATGGAACTGTCGTGGATATTTTGCCAATTACGAAAAAATAATGAGAGAACTTGTAGTTCATCCGCCGTTGGCAGTTTGTTTACAGGAACCTCAACTTCGCGACCGAGACATTTCACGACCTTCAAGGTACAGGGAACCCCTTATTTCTCTGAATCGTGGAGCCAGCGATAGAGGGGGTGGCAGCGATCCTGCTTCACGAATCTGTCACATTCACTCAAATTCCCCCTCTCCGCTCCCTTACATGCCGTAACGGCTCGAATCTATCTTGAAACCCCGCTTACACTGTCAGTATACCTAGCTCCCAGCTATAAATATACCAAGAAGAATATTGTCGATCTTTTCGAGAGTCTCCCACCGCCCATGTTGTTCCTCGGTGATTTATTGGTAGCTCCCCGTCTTGTTCCCTCGTTGGAGCAACTCCATACATTTTCTGAATATCAGTTTGGTTTTCGTCACCATTGCTCTACTCAGGACCCTCTCCTTCGGTTAGATCCCGACGTTCGTGAGGCATTTGCTTTCGACAAAATGGCCTTGACCATTTTCTTTGACCTGAAAGAGGATTATGATAGCATGTGGAGGATGGGGGTTTTGCGAAGCCTTCATTTCTTGGGCCTCAGGGGGCAACTTCCCCTCTTCCTTCAGTACTTAATGTCGGATCGTTCGTTTCAACTCCGTTGTGGTACCACACTGTCAAGACGTTTTGCCATGGAAGCAGGGGTGCCGAAAGGCAGTGTACTGAGCGTGTTGCTTTTCGCAATAGGTTTCAGTGGAGTAGTTGATTCCATCCCGACCTCGGTGCGCTACTCGACTATGTTGACGATCTTGTGTACATCAGTGGAGCAAAACTAACTTGTATGGTGCGTCAACTTCAGTTTCCCATCGATATAGTTTCCTCCTGGCGTTCTGCACGCTTCTTTACATTTTCCACGTCGAAAATTAAGGCCGTGCTTTTCAGGGAAAATCCCCGTCGTATAGGTCGAATACAATCGCTTCCTATATTATGCCTCTACGGCTCCCCCATCCGTGTGGAGCCGACGGTGAGGGTCTTGGGTGTGCTGCTCGAGGAGCGCCTCACGTACCTCCCTCACATTACTCACCTCAAAGCTAGTTACCACCGTTCCATGGATCTCTTTAGGGACCTCCCTCTAAAAACTTGGGTGTGGAGAGAACACCAGCTCACCTTTAGAATCATCGCTGTCGCGGATTAGACTAGACTATGGTGTGCCGTATAATGGGCAAGACCTTCCAGTCTTTACGTCCATCTTCTTACCCATTCAGACAAAAGGTCTGAAAATGCCACGGAGTTATTCGTTCTCTCCAAGGGAAAGCCTGGAGGTGGAGCCAGAAGGGATGCCCCTGTTCCTGGGAAGGGAGCAAGCTCCGTTGGCTAATTATTCCTCGCGTATTCAGGAATCCTACCTCATCGGCTCTGAACCTATAATAGAGCACGTCCATCGCAACCATTCTTATTGGCCATTTGCTGGGATTGTTACTTCCATCTTCGCTTTCCTCGACCTTCCTCAGCGAACGGTCATGCACTTTGATTTCCACACTACTTATTCAAAGTGGTTCTATCCGCCTCCTGTTGTTTGCAACGGGATCCAATCTTTACCAAAGGCTGAGACTCACCCGGTAGAGTTCAAGGATTCCCTTCTGTACCATGGGGTAGTCCATAGCGACTCTATAGATAGCTGTAATTCTGGACATCACTGTATCCCACACCCTTCCACCGTATTCGTCTGTTTTCTCGACTGAACTGATAGCGGTGTCCATGGCGGTGAGCAGAATCGGTACCATTACCCCTGAGGGTAACTATACCATCTTTTCCTGATTCTAGAAGCGCTCTCCAGGCGTTGCTTGACCGATCAAACCGAAGCACAGAATTGAGTTCTGTTTGGTTCCCTCCCATGTGGGTGTTTCTAGAAATGAACAGGCCAACAAGGAGGCCAAACAAATGGCAACGCACAGAGTGTCGAGTGCCCAATACCTTCCTCTTGCTGTACGCCTAGGCCATTTCCCTGCTATAGATTTCTCTATCACTATACGTCGGGATTTCCTCTCTGGTTGGCAAACGTGGTGGCAGAAGATGCTCGTGGCGCCAAACTACTACGTTATTGGACGGTGGTCATCGTCTAGTGGAAAGAGTTGCCTCCTGGAGGTGGTCCTGGTCATAAAAACCTCGCCCATGGATTTCTTGTTGTGCAGGGGATCCTCCGACCAGCCTATTTTGCTTTTCCAATTGTTCTCTTACAGTCGTTCATATCTTTGTGGGTTGCGAGGCCATCTCGACCCTTAAAAAAGTAAGTTTTTCCCTGATGTGTTCACTATATCTCTCCATCATCACCTTTCAAACATCTTATCCGAATTTTCTCACTTTCGTAGTAATCGAGTTTTTGCCTTCTTGTAGGAACTGAACATCTTATATAAATAAGATCTAACAATCTCAGCTCTGTTCATATTTCGCTTCGTTAGGACTTCCCCTGTAGTTAGTATACTGACACACGGTATAGCCACTCCGTGTGCTAATAAGAATAATAAAAATAATAATAATAATAATAATAATAATAATAATAATAATAATAATAATAATAATAATAATAATAATAATAATAATAATAATAATAATAATAAAAATAAAAATAAAAATAATAATATATAATGAATAATAATTAATATAATAATATCATATAATAATAAATAATAATAATAATTAATAATAAAGTAATAATCAATAATAATAATATAAAAAATAATTAATAATAAAACAAATAATTTCTTTTAAGGACAGAAAATCTTAATCATAATAAATATTTGATTAATAAATAAACAGTAAATAATAATTAATAATAATAATAATAAATAATAATAATAATCTCCTTTCACTAGATTGAGATGCATAGCGTAGCATACACCGGAAACAGAAAAGTAGTAGAAGAACAAAACGCATGTCGAAAAGAAAAAAAACCATCCTTCCTACCGTCCCCTCCTAGTATACTTAAGTAGAGAATCGTCGCAATCAGAAAAATTCACCTAATGGCCTCACGAGCTATGACGAATCCCCCACCGTGCTATCTCATCAATTTTGTGTTCATCTCTTGGAGGCCCACAACCACCCCCTCACAAAAACCCCACCATTCATACCTATTATGCACCTTTTCTTCTCGCCTCAACCAAACTTCAGACATTCCTTTACTGACTCAAATCCACTTTCTCTTGACTCCCATAGGTCTGATTGCAGCCTTCACCACTATACATCGCTTAACCCAACCCACCATATCAACCATCCTTGTCCATATGACCAGACCCATCTCAATGATTCTCTGTATTCTCTCATTTACACCTTTCTTCACACCACATAACTAATGCACTCATTCCTCGTTTATCCATTCTTCTCACACTTAACACGCCCCTAAGATTGTCCATCTGAACACATATACACAGGTAACAACATACCCTCATGTAAGAACCCTAGCTCACTCAAGACTTAGTCCCTTTATATCCACCAAGATTTAATTATTCACCAGCCATCTTCCTACCATTCACAACTTTCCTAGTACACTGCATCATCCGTTCCCTTTTCATCCAACATGTATCCTAAATATTTAAACTCAGACACTGCTCCAGTTGCTCACCAACTACATGACTTGCACCACTGCGGACTCTCTCAGCTCTACTAACCATTAACCTTACCGTTTATCTACATTTATTTCAAGCCCCTCCTTTTACACACCCTGCCCAAACTCCTCTACCAATCCTCTCAAACTCTGCAGATTCGCCACTTAAATCGCGCATACAATAAGATAGGGCTCCAATCCACTTCTCTTCCATTCTCTATCATTCTAAGCATTCTCCCTTGCCACCCATACCTTTATCTTTCATCACTCCATCCGTATACAAATTAGAATAACCAAGAGATATATTACATCCCTGCCTCTCTCCACTATTAATATTAAACCAATCACTTTCAACTCCATTTATTCTTCCACTCGATTACAATGACTGTTTTTTTTTTTTTTTTTTTTTGGAATCAAAATCAAACTGTTCTTGACATATATACCAGAGATAATTAAAGTGTTTCAATACGTATTTTGCACTCATGGTGAATGATCTTGCATTAAGACATCAGCCTTGAAACCATTAAACACTTTTCCTTTTGCTTCCGTGTTGTTCGCATATTGTATTCAATTTCGTTGTTTAGCTTTTTTTTTAATACTCCAAGGGCTTTTGGCCTTTATCAAGGTGATCATCTTTATATAAATTTGTGGTAATATAGAAGTCTTTTTGACTTGCAGAATAATAGGAGAAACTTTAGGAATATTATTTCAAATAACACAAACTCACAAACTTAAGCATTCGACTGTTAATTATTACAGGATTGCAATTAAGTAGTGAAAAGCTTTGCTTAAAATTTATTTTACGGCTCTCATCACACAAGAAGCACATCAGAATCACAAGGGATCCTTATATGAAAGTGGTATTTGGCAAAAAGCAAAACCTCTTAAGTTAATGTAAGAGTAGGAATAAATATAAAAAGAAATTGTAACTTAGATGTTGATAAATAATTAAAAAAGCCCAAAAATCTGTGGGTAAATTTTAAAAAAAATTTAAACTACTAATTATAGCTAAACTGTAACTAAAATTGCAGTTATTCAATCTTTATTGAGTGAAATATTTTATACTTTAGAAGCGAATTCGAATTGCAATAAAAAGATCATTAATTTATTAGCAAGTCCTGTACAGACGCTATTTCTTTTACTGTAGAAATGTTTTCTGTTAAACTAATTTTTTTTAATAAAATAATGGGAATCTTCAAATATCATTTAACAAGTTGTTAAATGACAGTCTGGATGAAGCCATTTTACCTTTTGACCTAAGAGAGAGAGAGAGAATCGGCATTTAAGAAATTGGCAGGGTATAAGCTTATATATGTCAAAAATTAAAAATTTCCAAATGTAGTTGGTTTCTTTAAGGCTCTAAGTTTATACTTGTGACTACTTCTACTATCACTACTTATATTATTACAACTGCGCATAATATGTTTCAGCCTTTCATTTTAGAATTCCTCGCCTGCAAATACTTAAATTTCTTAGTTATTACTTCTACTTCTCTTTTTTTTTTTCTTCCAAGATTACATAATTATTTATACCAGTATTTTCCTGTCATATTGGAATTGTGTTTATTTTTACCTTTTATGTGAATTATGCCTTAATAATCGATTCTCATTTTGTGGAATGGAAGTCTGCTGTAACGGTGTCAAGGATTTCTAAATGGGCCGTTAGTGAAGATTTTTGAGATTAAATTTTATTTTAGATCAGTATACTTGTTCGCGTGAAGGAAAATTAATAAAATTTATTAAAAATTATCCTACGTAATGATATTAATATTTTATTGAAATACTAGAACGACAGATATGAATTTCCCCTCAAGTATTGATGTATGTTGAATTCTTTTATAAGTAATGAAATAAATACTTACAATCTTGTGTCTATATTTTCAGGAGCTTCATCTCAAGTAAATGTGTGTAATATTTCGGGAGAAATCACTGCTAAAATTTTAGCATCATGCTCATGTGTTTATGACGTTCATGTTCTTGAACATCCAAATACGGTATGTCTTATGAATATTTACGTTTATTTATGGCATAAAAAGTTAATTACTTTTTTTAGAATGATTTTTATTGAAGTGGCCAATCCAAAGTTATTAATTATAATTATTGAATTCATTTTTCAATTTTTAATATTGCAGATTGCTTTTTGTTGGTAATTTGGAGAGTAAAAATTGGATTGTATTGTCCCAATCTTAATTATAGAGATCACACAGTGTCAGTTTTCAATGAATTTTTTTTTTTTTTTTTATGTATTTTTGTACTAAAATTCATTAAATTTTTTTAATTGTCTTATTTTTCAATTCATGTTTCTTTTTATATTATTATTATTAAATAATTTTCATTTTAGTAAAGTGAAATTTTTTTTTATATATTCTGTTTAAAAGATAATAATGGAAATTTTTCGTTACAGTACTTTTATGAAAAGTATTTGTTTATTGATAATTGGAGGTTTTAGAAGTTTTAAATTTACATTATAAATCGAGTGATTTTTTACCCTTGAATAACTGTAATCTATGTAAAGTTTTTTGTGTGTTTAAATTTAAAGCTATACATATTTTTCTTGTTACGTCATACGTTAAGACTATTGATTGGCCATCACTTATGAAGGTCTTAGAATTCATCACATTATAATGTATAAGTGATTATACTTTAAATTATGATGTTCTTCTTCATATTGGAGAATAGTCTTAGAGTTAAAATGAATTGTATACGGGAATCGATAAACCGAAAAGTTGTTATACAACAAAAAAACCTCGGCACACAGCTCTATAGTATATATAAAGGTCAAATAGAGATAAATGTAAACTAAACACTCGAGACGAAGTAAATAAAAATGAAATCTAGATAGTAATCAAAAAATGTTTAAAAAACTCCAAAAAATATATGGAAAAATCTGGTTTTCTAGAATGTAAAGTAGTTTTCAAAACTAAAAAGACCCTTCTTTTTCCCAGCCCATGTTCCTAACTTGGTTGATCTCGGAGGTTATGAATCAAAAAGAAGAGTTAAAAGTTAAAAACCTGGGAAAGAGAAAGATTTTGATGATATTTTGCCAAATATGATGAAGTGGAGCGGAAAGAAAATTTGTAACCTCAGTTTGCTATTAGGAAATTTAAAATTCATCATTTGTTCTTGATAAACCATAAAAATTTATTAGAACTTAACGCTGAAAGTTAGCTGGTTTGATTCTTGAAATTTTAATTAAGATTTTTTATATTTATGATCTCTGAAAACTTAGACAGTAGAATAATCGTAAAAGTATTGAGAAAATACTCTGCAATTTGGACTTTCTGATTAAAGATTTTTCTTATTACGAGTAGCAAATCGTATTTCTAGGAAAGTAATCTTAGTTGGAAGTTTAAAAGAACACTTTTATTTGTTCCACCATAGAGATTCGAATGTGGCTGAAATGGATAGGGACCTATTATACCTAATACAGAAGGAGCAGCAAATATTACTCTAGAAAGCCCGGTTTAAAAAATGTTTATCAGAAACCATATTTTCTGTTTATTACATGTTTTTGATATTGGTAAGATAGTAAAATTGCAACTTGCTATCGACCTTGGGGTTTTGAAGATCCAAATTATATATTTTTATAATATAATTGCTTGAACTTCAGTTGTCATCCTGTAAATATTGCTTATACTGCTTAAATAGTATCTAAAATAAGAAACAAAATTAAATCTATTAAAAGTTTAATATTTAAAGAAATAACCATAGTACTAATTACTTATCATAAACTCATCATAATTTTTTTTATATGTAAATGAAGCTCGCTAACAAGGTTCAACAATAATTGCCAAGCGAGGCTGATTCCATTTCCCCTGATGTTGATTCTCCATTTTTGCAATGTCTTTATGGAATCTCGCCATGTTCATCGCTTACATCTTTATAATTAGATGAAAATCAAACGAAAGTCGTCGTCAGAGTCTAAAAAGTATGCTTTTTTTTTATAACGTTTAATGTTCTCATATGTTGTTAACTTTGCCAGTTCTTTATAGTCATTGGCTTACATTTCTCAAGAAAATGATTTTCTGCACATCGACAGTTCTACGCTGATTTATCTTTGTCATGCTGTACAGAGTCGAGTATGTCATTTCAGAGAAGTTCATGAATATGATATTCTACACAGACTTTTCTCCCAAATTTTTTCATTGTTCGATACTAAAAAATTTTCTCGGAGGTAATTGAAAGCTAGAGGTGTTTCGTTTATACATACCCTTCATAAAGTTTTTTAATAGATCAGATTTAGTGTTCAAGGCTTGTAGTTGAAAACTTTTGATTCGGCAAGTGGAAGATGTTAAAAGTATTTATTCACCCATTTTTCATTGACCTTCGAAATGGCTAATCTTTTGTGATATAAAAATTTCTTGCACGACAGAAGCAGCAGCAGTTTTTATACCCAAAACCAGGATTAAAGGCAATAATTTTTAAAATAAAATTTACACATTCTAAAAACTTCATCTTTTTTATGTTTCTTTCATAAGAAATGTGTGACCAACTAGAACTGACATTATTTTGTCATTGTGTAATAGTATAGATTTCAAACTCGTTTTGCAATAATCTTATACTAACCTTATCTGCAATGGGATTAATGTCCACAGTTGGGCAGTATGTAAATATTAATTTATCCAAGTACGCATTTAAAGATATTTTTATTTAGAAATGTATTTACAAATACATCAGTCTTGATGTATTTAAATACTTTAATGAGTGTTTATATACAGTTAGCTCGTTGTTTAAATACAATATTTGTTGGTTGTAGCAAAATTAGTTTATTTATTAGTATTTGTGTGTCAGATTGCGTCTATGGGTACTGTGATTGCCTGAATGAAAGGTTCGCGTGGTTGTACAAATACATGGGATGGACGTAGGAGTGGATTTTCTATTTCCTTTGCTAATGTCGGTGGTATACTTGCTAATTTCTAATCCTAACATTTTCTTTTATGTATGATGCACATATTTAGAAATTCTTTCTCTAATAATCGTAATATTTCTAACTGCAATATTTTACAATTTACGTCTGTGCCAATATAAACATTGATTTTAATATACCTAGATTGTCTTGAATCTTTACAACCTCAATGTTCTATGCCTTAAAATCTGCCTTCATGTTATCATTATCTTTTGTTTATCCCCTAATAGAACACAATTTATTTACTTATATTTTTTATTATTTTTTACTACTTACGAGACTGTCACATCTTCTCGTCCAACTGTTGATGTCTTCTATTTAGGGGATTTCAACATACACCACACTCAGTAGCTGGGCTATCCTCTCATACTGATACAGGTAGGGATGAGACCAAATCGTTTAGTATTTTAACAATCTGGAACAGTTGACTGAGGAACCTACACTAATTCTGTTCGTTTTAACAAATTCTTAAACACGCTTGGCTTGTGCTTCACCACTATTCCTTCCTCATGGTAACTCTGATCATAATCTTGCAGCTCTTAGTTATGATACACTCTAGCATTAATAGGGATAGTTGGCACGCATTGCTTTGCTACTACACCAATTAACTATCCTAATAAATCCTGCTTTGACATTGGACATGCTTCGGAATCTGCAGAAAATGTGGGGAGCCGTAACCACTAATGAGATGAGAAGATTCATTCCTTTTTCGACTAAATCTTTTATTTCCCCAAAATTCACGGTTCGATATGTTTTCGTGACATTCAAGAAAGAATCCAAGTAGCGGATGTTTAAAAACTCGCAATTCTTTTACTTTTGCCAATTTTCATTCAGCTCGGAATCGATGCAAGGATACTATTCGACCGGCTAAGTGTACTTTCACTAAAAGGAAGCGCGTTGACATCCTTGGTTCTCCTATTTATAAAAATTTCTGGCCTCGTCCAAAATATCTCCAACAACTTCTGTAAATCTACTTTTCCCCTTTTTATTCGCCCTCATGGACCTGTAGCTAATACTCCTGTTGAAAATGATAATCTCTTCTGCCTCTAGCTTTCATCTAATTTCCATCTGATCGATTCTAGCATCCTTCCCCTTACTTCTCCCATAAGTGTGTTTGCTCTATAGCACGACGTTTCCATCTTCCCCATCGGTAGAGTGAATACTTTCATTCTCGGAAATCACCTTGACTCCTAAAAGAAGCCCATCTTTCAGTTGAACATTTGGAAATTGGTTCTGCTTCACGTAAGAAACCCGTGAAATAAAGAGAACTCGTAAGGAGACTCGCGCTTACGTTTACTATAACTAATATATTTTTGAAAATGTATTCAAATACACAAATACAAATGGTGTATTAAGTATTTAAGTATTTTCGTAAAATGCATTTATTATTTATATAATTTTCCATTTATTTAGTATTTAAATATGTTCAACGTATTTAGTGTTCAACTCTGTTGACATAAAGGGTCGCAATTAGGCCATCAATGTCATTACAAGCATTCAAATAACGTTCCGTAAAAATAAAAAAAATTATTTGTCGAGAGAGAGAGAGAAGTAAAATTTCCAGGGATGGCAATTTTGGTGATTTTTTTGATTTTTTTTAAAAAAATCAATTTGTGATTTTTTTGATTTTTTTTTTTTCTATTTTCAGATTCGTAACGTCACGCGATATATAATTTGTAACTTGCAAATTATATTTCGCGTGTCATTGAAATCTAATCAAAAGTATCAAATCAAAAAAATCACCAAAATTGCCATCCCTGAAAATTTCACTTGAACGGGTATGGTTGTACTGCAATGAGTTGCCAAACTAATTAGGCATCACATGGGTCGTATTGTCGAATATTATACAATTAAGCTCGACTTTAGCGAAATACTGCTCGCCTGCAAATTAATTTAAGGGAAAATTTCTAAAGAAGGACTTGAGGGAAAATTTCTAAAGAAGGACTTGACCTCAGTCTTAAATGTGAATATTTTTGTTTTTAGTTACAGTGTTTTTAGTTACAGTATAGTAAACTTAAACTTTTTTTTTTTTTTTTTTTTTTTTTTTTTATAAAATTAGGTTAAAGAACTGACAATGAAGATAAGTGAAAAACAAATTCAGTGAAAATCTAATTAATTTATTAACCAGGGTTGGCACAAAAAAAATCAAATGATTTAAATCAACAATTTTTTTAGGTGAGTTTTTTTTTTTATATATATATAAAAAAAATCATAATTTTTTTGATTATTTAGGCAAATTCTTTTTTTTTTTCTAAATTACTAATTAATCCTAATTATAACCTAATTAATGTTAAGTATATCCCATCTATATAATAAGTAAATTCGTCAATACAGTTTCAAATCACTTTTAATAAAGAAATAAATAAAATTGGAGCACTCAGAAATTATACAGTATATATATATATATATATATATATATATATATATATATATATATATATATATATATATATATATATATATATATATATATATATATATATATATATATATATATATATATATATATATATATATATATATATATATATATATATAACTAATATAAAATTATATCTACTATATATATATATATATATATATATATATATATGTATAACTTATATATATATATATGTATATATATATATATATCTTTATATATATATCTGCTGCTGCTCTTTATATAAATCTTATATAACATAATATATATATATATATATATATATATATATATATATATATATATATATATATATATATATATATATATATATATATATTATAAAATTTAAATAACTTAATTAAACTAAATATTAATTATATTTACTAAACTTATTATTAATTAGGTAATAATTAGAATTAATTACTAATTTAAAAAATAATTAAAAAAGCAATTTGTGCCTAAAAATCAAAACAATCAAAAAAAAAACAAAAAACAAAAAAAAAACAAAAAAAATCATAAAAATCAAAAATTGATTTATATATAAATAAAAATCCCAAACCCTGTTATTAAAGCCGTTTTCGTTTTGGCAATATTCTTACGAATTCTTACGAAAAATAAGAACGTTCTCAAAAAAATCGTTCGTTTTGTCAAATTTTAAGAAAATTTTGAGAATATTCTCACCAAACGTAAGAATATTGACAAATTCCGTAAGATTCCTATTTCGCTGTCTTACCGAAAAATTCTATTCTTACCAAAAATGTAAACAAAGGAAATGATGCCAGAAAGCAGTCATGAAATTTTTTTTTCTTTTATTTTTTCTCTTTTTTTTAAAAATGGAATCAATTTAATGACTTTAAGAGTAGTGAGATTGCATCAAATATTTGCGTGATATTCACAATTTTAAAATTATCCTTCGAATATTACCCAGAAAATATGGATTTACACACACACACACACACACGCACACTCACTTACACACCCACACACACGCACACTCACTTACACACCCACACACACGCACATTCACTTACACATATAACGTATAATTTATTAAAACATTTTATGTTTTAATTAAACACGTACATTTATATTACTCATTCAAATATAACTAAAATTATTTCAAAGTTTCTTAAAACTTCTATAATAAATCAATCATTATCTTTGAACAAAGAATTTATTATTAACTGTTAATACTTTTTGTTTATAAATTTTATAACTAACAAGTTTTAAAATAACTTTTAGTAAAATTTTATGAAATTTTATTAAAAACATATTTTACGTACCTTAAAGCAATAAATCAGAAAATCAGTAAAGTCAGCCCCTAGCACCCCTCTACACCAAGCTATGCCACGTTTTGTTCTATTGACTTACTGCTTTACATCATCTTTAGCGATGTAATAAGTATAAAAATAACAAAAATAAGTTCTTCTCTGCTAACATAACATGTATTTTATTAAAATCATTCTAAGTTTTTATTTAAAAATAACAATTATTCACTTACATTTATATTATTCGCTCGATGTTAACTAAAAATATTTCAAAGTTTTTTAAATAATTTGGATTTTCTTTATTATTATCTATGTACATTATTAAGTTTCTTAAAATTCATAAAAATCAATCATTACAGATACGAAACTGGCCTCCTCTGTAAAATGGGTTGAAATAACTACTTTAGCCCTAAATTTAAGGATAATCCGTTTTGTACCCGGGGCGATTTAGGCTAATACCGGAGTCAAAAATATATTTCAACTGACCTTTTTCTGTAAAAATGTGGTGCAATAACTACGTTAGGCCCTGAAATTTGGAGCTAAATTTGGAATAAACCTTTTTGTATCACAGGCGGATTTAAGCCTAATACCAGGTCAAAAGGTAATTCCATTATATACAAGAATCGAGAATCAATTTTATTATTTTAAAAATATATTTCAAACTGAAAAACATGCTGGATCGGTAAGATCCTTTGATCAGGTAGAAGGAAATGTTTACCTTTCTTGTGAGGGGACGGAATCCTTATATCTATATGACCTCGTATGTGATTGGTCGAGAATTATTTTATCGCTTTTCTGGATTTAAAACCTCTTTCCCTTTTCATATCCTGAGCCCTGCCTCTGATTGGATGAAAATTATATTTGAGCAGTCGGATGTTTTTAGATCAAACTCATTTTAAAATCATACTCGTTTAAGCTGTTGCACAAGTTCTCTGATTTGTAATAAAGTGTTCTATTTTCAGTAAGTGTATATCATGTTTCACCTTAACAACAGGTATACCTCAATACAAGACATTGTCAAGTGGGAAATCAAGATCCCCGGTAGTAGGGTTTCATTCTTATATAAATGTGGATTTGAATTTTCAAGTGTGCTACAATCACCATGTTATAATACAAAGCGTATTGAGGCCAAATGAATTACTTTGTATATGTAATCTTAAAGAGTGGCTTACAGAATACTTTAAACCAAGCTCAGCTTTAAACTGGACCAGAAACAGTTATTAGCCTGTGCAGAAGAAACCAGCGATAAGCAACTTACTCTATCATTTTATAAACATCAAAACATAATCAGTTTGGAAGTCAGATTATGGGAGAGAAATAATGAAACAACAGTATTTGAACCTACATCATTTGGATTCTACATTTCAGGCCCGACGCAGCTGAAATGCTAGAGGTACGTAGGCGAATGTTAATGCAGATGAGACATATGTGTTATCTAATTACGTAACCGTAATTCATTACATGTTATACCAAGAATACTACGCATTTAAGAAAACCCTGATCGATGATCCTACGCACATCATCGATCGCTTCCTAAATTCTATAGACGTACAAAAATTCATTTATCTACTTAGAAAACAATGGCAGGAAAGTATTTATGCAGGTGACCAGAATGTAAATATACTATGATATCTGAGCGGGAACTTTTTACGTATATGTTAACTGAAGGTATTACTGAGACACGAAACTATATCACCGATAATGATATAAATGATTGGCATATTTAAAGATTTAAAGAATTTTAATATAAAATAGGCGAAAACATCATGTGGAAGTGTAATATATACAAGAGTGTTAAATATATTTACAATGGTTTTATATATAAGGTTAACATTAAATATAATACAGGAATATTATTATATATTACACTTCCACATGATGTTTTCGCCTATTTTATAAATCTTTACTAATATGCCAATCATTTATATCATTATCGATGATATAGTTTCATGTATCTCAATAATACCTTCAGTTAACACATAAGTAAAAGTTCCCTCTCTGATATCATAGTATATTTACAGGTCACCTGCATAAATACTTTCTGCCATTGTTTCCTAAGTAGATAAATGAATTTTTGTCTGTAGAATTTAGGAAGCGATCGATGATGTGCGTAGGATCATCGATCAGGGTTTTCTTAAATGCGTAGTATTCTTGGTATAACATGTAATGAATTACGGTTACGTAATTAGATAACACATATGTCTTCTTCATCTACCGCCCTCTAACTCTTAGGTGAGATCAAGCGGGGCTAAGCCTGACGATTTCACCCGCACCCAGCATGTTTTGATGTTTACTCGCGATAAGAGTTGCTGAGACTGCTACGATAAGCGAGCGGTGAAAACATTCTACTGCCAGTGCGATTGCCTGGCGGCCTCACGAAAATACGCTTGGTATTATCATAGGTGGGCACGATAACGAAAAATGTTATCGCGATAACCGATAAGTCGATAACGAAAACCTTATCATCGATAACCGATATTCGATAACTCGTGACAAAAATATCGCCGATAAGGCGATAACCGATAAATCGATAAATCCAATTATTTATGTATTTCATTTTATTATAAATAAAATGCTAAAAAAACTACTTTGGTTTTTAAGAAAATGTTAAAAATAAATTTATTACATCTTCTTTTTACCTATTTTATAGATTATAATTATAATGTAAAATTTTCAGTTTTCTTTACCGACACGTACCCAGAAAATATGGGAATGTTGCTACTTGTAAAACTTTGGATGCCTTATTAAATAAATTTAATTTTTATCCCTTTGCTTCTCAGTGTTCCGCTTTTTTATAATAAAATTTTATTTTCAAATTTATGCTCTGATGTTATAGATTATATAA
>JABUQX010025684.1:27500-29643 GCA_015478945.1 Trachelipus rathkii
GCTCAAATATAATTTTCATCCAATCAGAGGTAGGGCTCAGGATATGAAAAAAACATGCTTTTTCATACCTTAAAACCAAAAAGCGATAAAATAATTCTCGACCAATCACATACAGGTCATATAGAGATAAGGAATTACTCCGTCCACTCACAAGAAAGGTAAACATTTCCTTCTTACCTGATCAAAGGATCTTACCGATCAGCATGTTTCAGTTTGAAATATATTTATTTATAAAATAATAACATTGATTCTCGATTCTTGTATATACTGGAATTACCTTTTGACCTGGTATTAGGCTTAAATCCGCCTGTGATACAAAAAGGTTTATCCGGCCTAACGTAGTTATTGCACCACATTTTACAGAAAAAGGTCAGTTTGAAATATATTTTGACCTGGTATTAGGCCTAAATCGCCCCGGGTACAAACGAAGTTATCCTAAGAATTTAGGAGGGCAGTAGTTATTTCAACACATTTTACAGAAAGAAATCAGTTTCGTATCTGTAACGACGCGGTCGCGAAAATATGGAGCGTTGTATTTCAAAGTGGTAGGGCATACATCCTAGAGGTTGAAAATATTTTTAGTTAACATCGAGCGAATAATATAAATGTAAGTGAATAATTGTTATTTTTAAATAAAGACTTAAAAGATTTTAATAAATACATGTTATGTTAGCAGAGAAAGAACTTATTTTGTTATTTTTATGCCTTATTACATCGCTAAAGATGATGTAAAAGCAGTAAGTCAAAAAGAACAAAGCATTGGCATATGCTTTCAATTGGCCCAGGGGAGATTGCTAGGGGCTGACTTTACTGATTTTCTGATTTATTACTTTAAGGTACGTAAAATATATGTTTTTAATAAAATTTCATAAAATTTTAGTAAAGTTATTTTAAAACTTGTTAGGTGCCTTAAAATTTATAAACAAAAAGTATTAACAGTTAATAATAAATTCTTTGTTCAAAAGATAATGATTGATTTATTATAAAAGTTTTAGAAACTTTGAAATAATTTTTAGTTATATTTGAATGAGTAATATAAATGTACGTGTTTAATTAAAAACATAAGAATGTTTTAATAAGTCCTTACATTATATGTGTAAAATGAATGTGCGTGTGTGGGTGTGTAATGGAGAGTGTGCGTGTGTGTGTGGGTGTGTAGTGAGTGTGCGTGTGTGTGTGTGTGTGTGTGTGTGTGTAAGTAAATCTGTGTGTGTGACTGTAAGTAAATCTGTGTGTGTGTAAAGTAAATCTGTGTGTGTAAAGTAAATCTGTATGTGTGTATAAGTAAATCTGTGTGTGTGTGAGAGTGTGTGGAAGTAAATCTGTGTGTGAGTGTAAGTAAATCTCTGTGTGTGTAAAGTAAATCTGTGTGTGTGTGTGTGTGTGTGTGTGTGTGTGAAATGGAAATCTATTATTGTGAGTGTCTTAAGAGTAAATCGATTGTGAGTGTAAGAGTAAATCTGCGTAAAGTGAATCTGTGTGTGTGTGTACCTAAACCTGCACTCTCTCTAAGTCTCCTGGTTAAATGTGAGGTGGCATAGTGAATGTGTGTATAAGTGTCATAGTGAATGTGTGTGTATAAGTGTGTGTGAAAGTGTGTGTGTGTATGTGTGTGTGTGTTCTAAATAAAAATAAAAAGTATTAAAACAAAATAAAAAATAATAATAAAAGTAAAATAATAAAAATAAAATAAAAAGAAATAAAGAATAAAAGAATAAAAATAAAAAAGAAGTAAATAAAAACAAAATAAAAGAAAACATAATGTTAATAAATATATGAGTTAAAAGCAGTAAAACAGTAAGTTAAAAACAGTAAGCAGATAGTTAAAGCAGTAAAGCAGGGAGTTAAAGCAGTAAGCAGATAGTTAAAAACGGTAAAACACTTAGTAAGAACAAAGCATACTAATCCCTAGGTGTTAGTATAACACCTCTATTGATTACTGATTTACTGCTTTAAGGTATGTAATGATGTGAGTAATACTTATATGAGTTAAAGCAGTAAAACATGTGAGTTAAAACAGTAAAAAAGAAAGTTAAAAACAGTAAAGCCGAAAGTTAAAACAGTAAAGCAGAAAGTTAAAGCAGTAAAGCAGAGAGGTAAAGCAAAGCAGTAAAAGCAGAAAGTTAAAGCAGTAAAAACATGA